>CAKNYM010049955.1:175571-263551 GCA_932195095.1 Andricus curvator | reverse complement strand
GGAGGCGCTAAGCACGAGTGCTTAGAGCTGAAAGCAAATGCTGTGATTAAACGGGTAGTAATTCCCTGTGCGCACGTGTATGGCACATTCTTTTTTGCAACAACCGTCCAGAGAATGTCTATTTCTGTTACGAGTGCGCAAAATAGGCGATTGCCGACGAGTGCAAAACTTGCAACATGAGCCGGAGGCGCTAAGCACGAGTGCTTAGAGCTGAAAGCAAATGCTGTGATCAAACGGGTAGTAATTGCCTGTGCGCACGTGTCTGGCACGTTCTTTTTTTGCAACAACCGTCTAGGGAATGTCTATTTCTGTTACGAGTGCGCAAAATAGGCGATTGCCGACGAGTGCAAAACTTGCAACATGAGCCGGAGGCGCTAAGCACGAGTGCTTAGAGCTGAAAGCAAATGCTGTGATGAAACGGGTAGTAATTGCCTGTGCGTACGTGTCCGGCACGTTCTTTTTTTGCAACAACCGTCCAGAGAATGTTTATTTCTGTTACGAGTGCGCAAAATAGGCGATTTCCGATGAGTGCAAAACCTACAGCATGAGCCGGAGGCGCTAAGCACGAGTGCTTAGAGCTGAAAGCAAATGCTGTGATCAAACGGGTAGTAATTCCCTGTGCGCACGTGTATGGCACATTCTTTTTTTGCAACAACCGTCCAGAGAATGTCTATTTCTGTTACGAGTGCGCAAAATAGGCGATTGCCGACGAGTGCAAAACTTGCAGGATGAGCCAGAAGCTCGAAGCACGAGTGCTTAGAGCTGAAAGCAAATGTTGTGATCACACGAGTAGCAATTGCCTGTGCGCACGTGTATGGCACGTTTCTTTCTGCAACAACCGTCCAGAGATTGTCTATTTTTGTTTATTAGGAGTGCGCAAAATAGGTGATTGCCGACGAGTGCAAAACTTGCAGCATTAGCCAGAGGATGGAAGCACGACCATTTTCGATGTCTGTAAACGGTGGCCAAATGAGGGGTTTGGTATGTGTGTGTAAAGAAAAGTGGTCTTTTGTCACTAAGGTTATCAAAGCTTTATTGCACTCAATTTTCATTAATAGTTCATCATTTTTTTAAAAGTTTGTAAACGTCTTAAATATTTAAAGAAAAAAATTATAGAGCCCTTTTTGAAATAAGTAAAATTCAATTCTTTGTTTTAGATATTTCAAATTTTTGTTAAGAAATGTTATTCCACATTGGAAACTGAGTATCAAAGTATCATAAAATAATTGGATAAATTCAAAACTGTGCTTTTTATGTAAGTTTTTGTATAGCAGAAAGACTTTTTTTATCATTAAGGTATTCATCACGTGATAAGATTTACCCACCACATGGGAAATGGTTACCATGTCAACTCTATTAAATCTTGTGTTTTTTTCGATGCGAAAACATTCAACTTTATTTACTTGAAAATTACCCGTAACAAAAATTCGCTTCTGTTTTTTTCTGTGCTGTTTTACATGTTTTAAATTATTGTTTAAAAAGCGTTATTCCATATTTGAAACTGAGTAAAATAATAACCTTTTTTTGTAAAAACCGTTCGAGAAAATCCTATAGAAATGTTTACACTTTTCACCAAATTTCCTACCCCGTATGATGTTTTTCATTCAATTTTGTGTATAATTGTTTTCAAAGAATTTCTAAGAATATTTTTATTTTGCCGGTGTGAAAAGTTGCTTATTTGCAAAGTGCGCATGCGCGTCCATTGTGTTGATTTGCAAAATATACGTGTTGCTAATATTATTCTCGCAGAGTCTGCTGGATTGAAAAACACTTTGCACATCATTTAGACGCATAGAAGTTCTTATTTTCCAGGTGGGTGTTGCAAAATAACTATTTTCTAATAATTAATGCATAAGCAAGAAGGAATAATAGCTAGAGACGAACAGCAGAATAATTTATGCGTTTTTGAAGGTAGGTAGGTTATTGAGTCACCTGCACATAAAAACGATATCAACAAAGTAATAAACTTATTATTCGCCAATTCTATCTTACGGAAAGAAGTTATTAATATATTTTTAGATATATCTAAAAGAAAAATGTGAAATGATACAATCTGTCGTTGTATTATTGTAAAAGAGAACATTATTCCTGAAAACTTGTATTCATCGCAATATGTACTTCGTGGACTAACCATAGCGAAAAGTCGATAACAATAAAAATATCGAGATTGCGAGATTTTTTGGGCCATACATTTTTTTAGAGAAGGAAAAAGCTTGAGATTTTTATGTTGTCAACTAGAAATTAAATCAATAATTAATGATCTGCAGTTTATGACTAATTTAAGGATGGTGGATGTTTTTCGAAAATAATTAGCAGCAACGTGTTAATTGATGTCTTCTTCAATTCTTAGACTGAATGATTCGATGATACTCATTTTCACAGACAAATGTATTCTTGGCTCCGTTAAATAAACTGTTAATTTGTTAGTGAAAAGTATATATTTTCGTTTCATAAGCTGATCGTATTTAAAAACATTTTAAATAAATGAACTCATCGGAAAAAGATAGACAAAAATTAGAAAAATATTATGGCAAAACCCGGGATTTTTTCTCGGTTTCAGCAAAGACGTTTTTTTCCATGTTTGCATTTGCAGTTTAAACGCCAAGATTTTGGTTCGGGTAGCTTGAAGTTGTAAAACTTAAGAGCTTTAATATAAATGAGAAATTTTCTTCGTTTCTGACTAAAAAACTTTTATTTTGAAAGTTTTGCAATTTGAAATGTTACGGTTTTTCAATTTTCACAACTGGAAATTTGTCTTTTATCTACTTTCAGGATCATAATTGAAATTATCCTAATTAAATAATAATCCTATTTAAAAAATAATCCTAATTAAATAATGTGAAATAATTAAAAATAAATAATAATAAATTAAATAAATAAAGAATAATCCTAATTAAAAGAAGGGTGAGAACATAAGTATTAGAATATAAATAAGTACTTTAACTTTTAATGGATCCGGAAAACTGAAAAAATTCTTGAGTAATTCGTTCTGCATAGTTAGGTTTTCGAGTCCTCAAGTAATTTGTCTTTTGAGAAGACAGAGGTTACGTCAATTTCGTGCTTGGCTGAGCATGTCGTTACTCCCTAATCATTCTGCTAAGAGCTTGGAATTAGAGTGACGTATGTCACTTCTTAGATCCTAAATTTAAAATATAGAAAGGGTAAGAATGGAATAGAATAGGACGAGTAAGAATTTATTAATATGACTTAATCCTTCTTCAAATACCTTATATGTATGGTATTATTTATTATTCCATCAAAAACATCTACGTTAAAAATTAACAAAATCGCACTATTTAAACAAAATTAAAATTAAAATGCACCAGGCAGACGTGCCCTTACATATTTTGCACAATTTCCAAAAATGTCAACAAAATATTTACTTTTTGTAAATTAAAAAGCAGCCGAATATAAGCCATGTAATTAATGATTTTATTACGAGTATTGAAATTTTTTTTTTGGTTTACACTTTACATTTGAGAAGAAAATTAAAAAAAATTATTTATACACAAAACTTGAAAATTAGATTTCGCCTTCTAAATGTCACTAAAGTTTATTTTAAAGGTTCTCTTTTTTCGTTAAAAACCTTCCCCATAATTTAGTTTATCAACGACTAACTCTTTAATGCATTTAATTGCGTAAAGTTGTTATATAATTTTCAAATTTTGTTTTAAAGTTTTTTTAAATATTTTAAATATTCATGTTTTCAGTTTACTTGTCTGATATCGTAGATTTTTTCTGGGATTTCACTACATTTTGGAAAAAAAGTACAAAAATATTATTAAGTAAATGCTTAAGAAAGTAATTGAATAAAATTAACTGGCGATGGATATATGAAATGAATGAACTTGAATGCATTTAACACTTTTTTTCTGAATGATTTTTTGTTTGCAATAAAACAAATTATTGCTACGCAACAATGATACATTCTTATTTACAAATAATATGTACATATGTTTTTTTACAAACAAAAATGTTATTAGATACATGTAAAGTATTCAATTATTATGTACTAAACGCCGTGGCTACGCATACCGAACTTAAAACTTAAAATTTTTTGAGAAATTGGATAAAAATTGTTTCTTATTTGTAGTTTCCAGGCACGATTTAACGCAGCACATTCTTTTTTTTACAGAATCCTGGGTAGAGCTGAATCCAGTATCAGCAGACAGGATAACGCCTTTGCCTTTCAGTAGTGGTGGAGAAGAGTACTTGCGTCTCCTGAGGGAGGCTCAACGTGACTCAACGCAATCTTCCGCAAGACATTCCCTGGCATCTTCTCGACGAGACACCCCTCGAGATAGGTAAATGGACATATGTCGAAACGTCAGTTATATAGCTAAAAAATAAAATAAAAATCCTATGGAGTATATTATTTTAAAGTTCTTCAAGAATTATGAATTTAATTTGGAGTTTGTTGTTATTTCCTTGGTTTAATATTCGATAAATTTCAGGCTGTACTATTGCAGCATCCATGAAAAAAGAATTTATTCTCCCAGTTTCGGGAGTCGAACCCGAGTCTCTCAATTGTAGATGGTTCTTCCGACTGGCTGAAGGTGTCCTTTTTTCACGAATGCTGCAATAGTACTTTCAATTTGTCGAGCAGTGAACCAAAAATCAGTTTGAAAAGAGGTCGGCAAGTGACCAGAAGTTTGTCTGTTTTTTATTAAAAAATATACTCCGGCGACTTCAGAACATTTAAAATTTGTATTAAATACATTTCCAGATGAAACTTAGTGTTACGTGTGGTGAAAAATGATGTAATAATGTGAAAACTGATAAGATTAAAGATAGAGAGGAGAGGGGTCTCAGTCTCCATTGTATCATTTTTTCACATTATTACATCATTTTTCCAGTCCAAAATGTTATTTTTATCAAAAATCTTGACACAGTCTTTTTACAATAATTTCGCTGCAGAACTAAGAACCTGTTTTTTTTACGAATTTTTAAACATAAATATGAGCGCTCACTTTGGATTTTTCTACTTGGGTTTCTATGCACCAATTAATTTTAATTTACCAAATTTCGAAATTGTAATCAGTATAAGGACTGATGGTGAGTTCAGAGTGGTCTCGAAACATTTTACCCGTAAATTTATTTAATAACACTTTTTAATGATCTGGAAGTCGTCGGAGTATACCTTTTGATTTTCTACTTTCCTTGGATTTTTCTAGACTTAAAATAACATACTACCATCTCACATTTTCTATTTACACCGGTTTTGTATTGCTTATTTTTTCTTAAAAATTTATATTTTAACCTCAGCAAATTATATTTTTTATTTCAATTCTACATGTCGAAAGCTTTAATTTGAGCCGTCCCCGAAGAAAGTCGAACTAAAAGAAAAGCTTTCAGCATATGCGCCTAGAAAACCAAGTTTTCTTCGTTTTTCTTATTTTTTAACTTTTCTTTTATTTTTAACAGTATCACAGCAAATTTTATGTTTTGTCTCTATTCTATATGCTTAGAGCGTTTAATTTGAGCCATTCCCGAAGAAAATCAGACTTAAAAAAAGTTTCCAGCATATGGGTCTTCTCATCCCTCAATTTCTCTCTAGCTTCCCTTTTTCCCCAAATTATTTTTTGCTTAAAATTTGGAATTGAAGTAAAAAGCAGATTTTTCCTAAGGTTCTCAGTATTATTGTACGCTCCGCAGTGGTCACATTATGGGGCGAATACAAAACTTTAGGATCGTGGCTTGAATAGTTTTTTTTAGGCGTGCTTAGAGACAGGCAGATGGTTTCCTATGAATCCCTAAAAAATAACATGGAACACAAAAGTTACCCTCATCCTTTAAAAACCTTAACGTCAAAAACACAAAAATTATTAACTTAAGTGTATTGATTTCAGTTAATTTTTTTCCACTGGTCTTATATCAATATTAAATATATGATTTTTTTTTAATATTGATTGCTTTATAGTTGTAAAAAAATCCTCTCTAGCTCCACTGGGATTCGAACCCAGGTTTTCAACCCACCTTGTTTAAAAACCTTAACGTCAAACACAAATATTATTAATTTATTTATATTTTATTTCAGTTCATTTTTCTCTACTGGTCTAATATGAATTTTTTGTTTAAATATTGATTGATTTATAGGCATAGTTGTAAAAAGCCCCTTGATTATGAATATCCAGGGTACTTTTGCGAAAAGTTGGTCGTTGATTGTTTAAACACATTGTTTAAACAATTACAGTATTTATGAAAAAATATGCCATAAAATTTGTTTTGGAAAGTTTGAAACAAGGCAAGACTTTTCGCTGTTTAAACTTTTAACACGTATTCTACAGAGAAGAAATACATTTTCCGATTGAAATAAAACTTCTGTTTATGTATAAATGTTCAAAACGGCCTTATTGACAACTACACTCGGACCCCGATTTAGTAACAGTGTCGGGAGTTGCCTGCAGATAGCCTTGTTACTAAATCGGGGGAATCGAAAGAAACGTAAACAGTCACGGCCGCCTGAACCGTTTCCATTTGGAGTGCATAATATTGCGCAATGTACTCGACTGAGTACTAGCGCAGTGCGATCCTTCCGAGGCGAGAGTCACAACCGTCTCTCGCCCTGCGCGCTGAGAAGCTGCGTGGGCCAGCAATTGTAGGAATTACTAAACCGGGGATTACTATATCGGGGTCCGAGTTTATGTATGGAATATTGCACACATATTTGTTCAAAAAGGCCGTTTGGAAAATTTTTTCCTAAGAAAAGTATCAATTTAATCGGAAAATTTTCTTTTTCTTGTGTGGAGTACGTGCCTTAATTGTTTATAACGCTATAGTTTGAAAAAGGTTAATTGTAAAAAAAAAGTTAAAACGACAAAAAGACTCGTCTTGGTTCAAACTTTCTAAAAACAAAATATGTATTTGTTTGAAAAGCACTTGTTTAAACAATTAACTTTCAACTTTTTGAAGAAGTACCTGGATAAGGTTACTTAAGGTTAATTAAGCCACGGAGAGAACGAGATTCATTTTTCACAAATACACATTATTAATTTAAAGTTGTGTATAAAAAACGAAATCTGTAGAATTTATCTCTTTAATTTTTAAGTTTATATTCCTTTATCAATGTTTTAATATTTCGATTACGGAAAATAATATTCCTAATTTCAGATGCAAATTTCTTATTTTCCTGCTTCTAAATTTTCAAATTGCAGAAAACAGAGTTTGAAAGATACAAATTCGACTTTTGATGAATTAATAATTCTTCTCAGCACTGCCTAGTATTACCCAATTTTCCGTAAAACTAGCCTGTCAAGAATAGCCTTGTAGCCCTACAGTTTTATGTCATGTTTTTTTTTGTTTTTTTTATATTCTATCAGTTCGAAATAAATAATTTAGTGTTTGCTTTTCCGTAGTATCTTATTTCAAAGAAAAATTTTCGCATACTTTTTCTAACCGTCTTTTCCGTCTTTTCTTCGTCTTTTATACTTTCTGCCACCTGCTATGAATCATCTGCTACACACCTACATTAAACTGACTTGAACTATAAAATTTATTTCCTGTTACTCTGAAAAGAAATTTGTAATTTATTACAAATATTTATAATCTAGAAAAATGCCGCTCCTACATTCCATTTCGAATTGATGAGAAGTTTAAGAATGGTAAATTCTTTACAGATAAATCTTCTGATATGTGTAAATGCTTTCTTATTGTAATCTCGTATAATCTCTATCTGACCCTTATTACTAACTTTTAAGCAGAAACATAGGGGAGACCGCCCTGCAGTAAATAATGATCCTACAGTAGATAATCATTAATTTACAATCCTAATGTTTTTAAAATAATGAATTTAATGTAATTAATAGTTAAGACATGATACGTCGTAATATATGTATTACAATTAGAATGGATTATTTTACTTATATTTGTGCTTATAAATAATGATTACACAGGCCGTTATCTACATTTTTTCCATACGCAAAGAAGGCGAAGAGAAACCGAAATGGTTAGTGTGTCATATCTCGGAGAAAAAAAAATCGGTTTGAGATGATTCAAAATGTAAATGAAAGGTAAAAAGAATTACTAAACGATAGCGTTAGCAGTTTTTAGGGAAAAAATTCTGATCGTGTTATATTGCCTCATGTATGGCTAAAAATAGCGATTTTTGCACTTTAGGTTAGGATATCTCAAAAACCTGACGTATAGGAAAAATTTGGATAACGGATTCGGTTTTAGGATAACAAAATCCTTCGGGGTCACATAGTCCGGTCTTTGGGTACAAAAAATATGTCATTTTTGTCAGTATGTGTTATCTACTGTAGGATCATTATCTATTGTAGGGTGGGGTCTCCCCTACATTTAATTCACAGACAACTATTTATCATCTCTTGAAGTGTGAGCGACTTTACCCCACAATGGGGGGCTAAGTTGCTCACTCACCAAACAAAGTGAAGGAAAGTGCTTGGAAGCAAAAATTTACAGGAAAAGTAATTATAAGTTTTATTATCATTTTGAGGGAAGTAAAGTTACTAAAACTGCTTATTGTTCTTAACCTCGCGTACAAGTACCCTATTTTCAAGATTTGGTCCCTATGGTACCCTATTTGCAGCCCCTTAATGGAAATCCAAAAAAATTTATAATAAGATCAAAGCTTCCAAGAGCATTTTGAAAAAATAGCAAAAATCAGGGAATTCCTGTAAGAAGTAACTGTAAAAAAAATTTTATTCACTTTTTTAAATGAAAAGATCACATTAATCACTGAATTGTCTTGAATTCTTTTGATATATTTCAGATTTTTTTAAAGATTCCGAGAAATTTGTAATAGATTTCAATAATTTGGAGGTTTTTTTAAAAGATTTTAGGGTATTTTTGAAACTTCTAAGGCATTTTCAAGAGCTTTTAATTTGAAATATTTTAGGAAATTTAAAACAATTCCGAGGAATTTTTTATTAATTGGCACTGTCAAGAGCTTTAACGAATTTCAAGGGATTTCCAAGGGTTTTAATAATTTAAAGGGATTTTGATATTTTAATGGATTTCAAAGAATTTATTCACAAGAAGTGAGGGATTTCGTAGGGTTTCAAAGATTTTAAGAGATTTTCCAATATTTTTTGCAATTCATTTGGAATTTGCTCTGAATCCTTATTAATTTATCCTGAATTCTTTTAAATCCTTTTGAATTCTTCTAGATGCTCTCAATTTTACTCAGGTCAATGGATTTTTTAAAAGGTTTTGTTCAATTCATCTTGAAGTCATTAAAACTCTCCTTAAGTTTTTAGGAATTTCATCAAATTCTTTTGAATTCTCTTTAATTTGTTCTAAAATTCATTTCAAACTTACTTAATTCAATGCATTTTTTCATATTTTTAAATTTTTTTCATATTTTTAAATTTTTTTCATATTTTTAAATTTTTTTCATATTTTTAAATTTTTGTCAATTCATTTGATTTTTTTTAATTCACCTTGAATTTTTATGCATTTCATCGAATTCTTCTGTTTTCTCTTAAATTCCTCTAAATTCACTCAAATTTTACAAAAATAAATGGATTTTTTCGATTTTTAAAACTTTTTCCAATTCATTTGAATTTTTTTGAATTGTTTTGTAGTCATTAGTCATTTTTTTACTTAGAAATTAGTAGGGTTTCAAAGATTTTAAGAGATTTGAAATTATTTTTTGAAATTCACCCTGAATTCTTTTAAATTCTTTGGGATTCCCTTGATTTTTTTACTTCACTTAAATTATTCTAAATTTACTCAATTATACTAAATTCAATGGATTTAAAAAAAAAATTTTTTAAAGTTTTTATTGAATTGATCCTGAAGTCTTTTAACCTCACCTTGAATTCTTAGGCATTTCATAAAATTCTGTTGAATTCCCTTGAATTTTCCTAAGGTCATTTCAAAGTTACTGAATTCATAAAAGTTTCTTCACATTTTAAAATTGTTTTTAATTCATTCGAATTCGTTGGAATTTAACTTGAATTGTTTTGAAGTCTTATAAATTTATCCTGAATTTTTCACCCTTTGAGCGCGAAAAAAGTACCCTATGAGCGTGACGAAAAGTTCCCTTTGGTCCCTATATTTTATCACATAGGGACTGTGAGGCCTGAATATATCTTATAATTTGATAGCTCTTCTACTGTTTGAACGCTGTGAAAGGTACTTTTGATCTCCTAAAAGTAATGATTATCAAGGCAAACAATTTTTCTTTTGGTTTATAATAAAATACTATGCGCCGCTTTTCCCCTCAACAACGAAAATTTTTCAAAAAATCATTCTGCAGGACAAAACATATATTGTATTCATGTCAAAAATTTGTTTCGGTGCTGAAACATGTGATCCATTGAACAAATTTCCACAAACTTCTACAAGTCAAGTTTTTCACGAGTTTTTTTCACACAACCTAATCAAATTTCCAAAACTGAGAATCTTATGCGAATACATTTTTCATTTGTTTCAACTAACGAAACTGCATCAAAGAAGATTTAAAATAAAGTTTAGCATTTGTGAAATAGAAAATAATGTCTAATCTTAAAATATATTATTCAGAGAAAGAGATAATTAATTATGAAAAAAAATTGCGGGTTTAATTCTATAACTCAGGAGTGTTATAAATTTTATATAACGAATACTTAATCAGGTTTTATACTTATATTTTTGTTCAATATTTATGCTGAAATAATCATTCTCTGAAGAAAATATTGTTTAAAATATAAAAATACTTGCCATTTCAATAAAACTTTATTGTTTATAGCATTATAATTTTTTATCTCGTCACAATGAAGTTAAATCTCAGTTTGTGTAGAATATTTCTTACTCTTGAAATAATAAGACATTGAATCAAATATTAAAAAAATACCTGAAAATAAAATTGATGAATTTAGATCTCAATTTATGGGTTTATCTAATGATTTTTTAAATAATGATAATCCAAAAACTTGGTTAGAAGAGGAATTGAATGAGGGTTTAATTGAAACAAAAATTTTCTTAAAAAATCATCCAGATTTAATGATCACTAAATCAGACAAAGGAAGTATTACAGTAGCGATTCATAGGGAAGTTTAGATTCAAAAAATGTTGCATATCTTTAATGATGCAGATAGTTTTCAATTGATCCCTAATAATCCTACCATAATGCTTCAAAAAGGGACGTTTAAAATTTTAGACAGAATGAGAACTAATAAATATTTAGGTAATATTATTGAAAGATGTGATATCGATACATCCAGTACTAATCTCTCATTAGCCTATGGACTTGTTAAAGCTCACAAAGATAACTACCCTTTACGACCGGTCATTTCAACAATAGGTTCCCCAACTAGAAAATTGGAAGAATTATTGAGTCAAATTATTAAAAAATCAATACAAATCTCAAAAACATCAATTAAAAATAGTCATGCTTTCTTAAAACTAATTGACAGTGTGATAATACCTTTACACCATATATTTGTCTCTTTTGATGTAATAGCTATGTTTCCAAATATCCCTTATGAAAGAGTCGAAATTGCCATACAAAAACGTTGGGATTTGATTAAAATTAATACAAAAATTCCGAAAAAACATTTTCTTGATGCGATAAAATATGTTTTTCATTCAGTATATTTCAAATTTAATTATCATTTTTATAAACAAAAGTTTGGAACTCCCATAGGATCTGTCTTATCTCCTATTTTAGCTGAAATTGTCATGGGGGATTTAGAGAATGAAGTTTTCCAAAAAATCAATATTAATATTGATTTTTATGCAAGATATGTTGATGATTCAGTACTTAGTGTACATAAAAATAATGTTAACACTCTTCTTATTTCTTTTAATAGTATACACCCTAGATTACAATTTACTGTTGAGATTGAAACTGAAGGTAAATTAAATTTTCTAGATTTGACTTTAATTAAAACTGATGAAAGACATATTATTACTGACTGGCATAGGAAAAAGATTTCTTCAGGTAAAACACTTAGTTTTCTTTCAAATCACTCTATTCAAAATAAAATAAGAATCATTAAAAATTTGATTGATAGAGCCCTTAAATTATCACATCCAGTTTTCCATGAAAAAAATATTGAACAATGTAAACAAATTCTTTTTCTTAACCATTACCCTTTTGATTTCATTGAAAGACATGTACATAACAGAATAAAAAATATAAAAAACAAAAACAATGATCAAAATAAAATAAACAGAGAAGATTATAATACATTTAATACTGTTGTTCTTCCATATTTTGGTAAAATCTCGAAGATCTTGAAATCTATGTTGGGACAATTAGGTTTACATACCATATGTATAGAGTTCCTTTTAAGAGCAATGTGATTGTAAAATTAGGAAAGATAGATATGAAACCTTAGACAAAAAATGTGTTATTTGCAAAATTAATTGTAAAGATTGTAATGCTGTTTATGTAGGGCAGACTAAAAGGGCTCTTAGACTTAGGAAAAATGAACATGAAAATAATTTTCACAGAAGTCCTAGATATCACTCAATCCTTTCAAAACATAAAATTACACATGGTCATGACTTTAATTGGAATCATATTAAAATTCTTTATCATGAAAGAAATAAAAAAGAAGAGAATTCGTGGAGATGTTATTCATAAAGAGAGAAGGTAACAAGGCTATCAATTTAAGGAGGGACCTCTCAAGATATTATAAAGTTTGGGGTAGAGTAATTAATTGGTTAAAGTAAATTTCTTTGACTTGAAAATAGAAAAATTCTTTTCTATTTAACAATCAATTTCTCAAAAAATAATTTTGATTATATTAAACTGAATTAATTTTTATTTAATATTTTTTACAGACTCATACCTTTAGTTATTCCCTGTAAATAATCCCTGATGAGGAGGTTTAAATTGACCTCGAAACATGTTGGTCCCCCTGTAATATAAAAAGGACGGAGAAAGAAAAAAGTGAGAGGTTTGTTTTTGGTTGACTTTTTGCCTTTTTCTCCCTCTTTTTTCCATTAATTTTATTCTTGTCTCTAATGAGCCGAAAAGTGAGGTTGTTTTGGAATTTTATTTTTTAATTATGAATATTTCCTGCTTATTTTGCAAAAATTATTCGTGGTAAAATGACATTTTTTTCAATCTTAATTTAAAAAAAAATTAAATCTGTGTTTCTTACAGTTAGAATCAAAGTCAGTTGCATAACTCCACAAATCTTTGTTTTGTCCTTTTTATTGACATAATAGACATCTTTTGTAAAAACCAAACGAACAGAACAAAAGGCTTGAGGCTAACTATTTAGCATAGTTTGCATTTCTGAAGCTTCTTTGTGTACCGAGCGAGTATTTACAGAAGCTCTCAAGAATTATTGTGAGTTCATTGTTAGTCTTAGTTCTTTTAGCTAAAGAAAGAGAGAGAAAGGGAGAAGAGAGCCGACGATTTGCTGTTGCTATTTATGATTCTTGCGAAGGCCGGTCGTTACAACTTCACTAATCTTTTTCGTGAAACTTCACGCTTGACTAACTGATCGATACTAATTTCAATGATGAAGAAATAAGAGAATGTCTTTCTAAAAACGACATTTTTTATCCCAAAAATTCAGATTAAATTTTACACTCTGGATATCCTATTTCCCTTATATTTTGTTCTTGAACTTATATAGAACCCTATCTCCAAATGTATTCCCTTCATTTCCTCTATTTACCGTCACAATAAGTGTAGATTTTTAAAATTTTAATTGATTTCCAGAGGTTCAAATGAAACACCCTTCTTGTAGGTACTCAAGTTTTCAGTAAATATTCGAAGTTGGTAGTAATCCAAATTTAAGAATTCTCAAAAAGTAATTTGGAAGAGTTTAAGCAAAATATTGTATTTGGAATGCATCCACATTAGAAATCTTTCGTCAAAATCGCACAGCATTAAAATTTCAAAGAATTTAGTTGATATAAATGTTAGTATAAGTTAAGAAGCATTAAAATGTTTGGTAAGGGGTAAAATGGGCATAATTTATGACTTCATTGTACTTGTTTTATCTGACCCGATTTTTGTAAAAATCTGCCCAATTTCTCCTATTATTTCCTGATATAGGGTACCGAGGATGAATCTTGAAATGGTTACTTTAGAATTGCGTTATCTAATTTTAGATGTACTGTATATGTCAGAATAAATTAAGAGACAACCGAGGAGACAACATAATTTATGTGTCTGCCTCTTTATACTCAGCAAGCATATTGCGAATTTATTGGTAAACTGTTAATTTATTTTCGGTTTAGACAATTCGAAACTTATCAATTAATTAAGTCGCATTTAATGTTATCTGCTTAATATTATGCTTATATATTTTATTCCTATTTTCTTTCAGTCCCAAGAGTCCACCAAACAGTCCAAATACAGAATTATCGACAGAGGATGACCTGAGAGGAGTTTATATTAATTATAATTGCACTAAGGTGAGTTTTCATAATCGATCTTTTATTATTATCTTTATAATACATTTTTTTCCGCTAATTAAAGAATTATTTTAGTCGTAAAAAGAATTATTGGTAAAAGTGCGAAAGTGATTGTTTTGCTTTAGCAGAAAAATCAGGAAAACAGAAAGTTCACCTACCTAAATAATTTTTGCCTTCTGAGAACCAGTTGCTGCAGTCCAGATTTAATTTAACCGGTTTATTTGATTTGATGCACATTTTTGTAATTCCTTTTCGAGAGTTATTTTTAATTTGGAATATTTTTCGTTGTTTTTAGTGGCCTTTACAAACCTATTCTCTGTACCTCTTTTTTAAAGAATTCCTCTTTTTCCTTTTACGCTGACCGAATTTCGGTAAGCCTAGACACAGCCGTTCTAGAAACTTCCCATTTTTCTGCTTTGTTCGCTTAAATGCGAACTGAAGTATTAGAACCCAATAAGCAAATCCAACTGTTTTTGGTTGAAGTTTAATCTTTTTTGTCTGAAAATTTAACCAGTTGGTTAAAAATTCATCTTTGCAGATTGAAAATTTAACTACATAATTTGTTTAAAAATTTAACTATTTTGTTGAAAATTCAATTATTTTGTTAGTTATCTTTTTTGGTCGAAAATTCAACTGTTTTGTTAAAAATTTAACTATTTTGTTGAAAATTCACCTATTTGGTCGAAAATTCAACTGTTTTGTTAAACATTCGTTTTTTATAGAAAATTCGTCTTTTTGGCTTAAAAATTAAACATTTATTCGAAAATTCAACTGTTTTTTTGTTGAAATTCAATCTTTTTTGTTTGAAAGTTGGGCTACATATTTCGTTGAAAATTCATATTTTTAGGTTGAAAGTACAATTATTTGGTTAAAAATTCAACTATTTTGTTCAAAATTCAATTATTTTGTTGAAAATTTCAATATTTTGTTAACAAGTTATCTTTTTTGGTTGAAAATGCAACTGTTATTCGTTGAAGTTTAGTTTTTTTTTGTTTAAAAATGTAACTATTTTGTTGAAAATTCAATTATTTTGTTAAACAGATATCTTTTTGGTGGAAAATTCAACTTTTTTGTTAAAAATGTAACTATTTTGTTGAAAATGCACCTTTTTGCTCGAAAATTTAACTGTTTTGTTAAACATTCGTTTTTTATAGAAAATTCGTCTTTTTGGCTTAAAAATTCAACTATTTATTCGAAAATTCAACTGTTTTTTTGTTGAAATTCAATCTTTTTTGTTCGAACGTTGGGCTACATATTTGATTAAAAATTCATATTTTTAGGTTGAAAGTACAATTGTTTGGTTAAAAATTCAACTATTTTGTTCAAAATTTAATCATTTTGTTGAAAATTTCACTATTTTGTTAACAAGTTATCTTTTTTGTTTAAAAATTCAACTCCTCTGGTAAAAAGTCATCTTTTTGGGTCGAAAATTCAATTGTTAATGGTTGAAGTTTAATCTTTTTTGTTTGAAAATTCGAACATTTGGTTGAAAATTCAACTTTTTGGCAGAAATTTCATTTTTCTCCGGTGTTAATTCATCTTTCTTGGTTAAAAATAACGATTTTCTGTTAAAAATTCAACTTTCATGTTTGAAAATGTAACTGTTTTTTTGTTGTTGTTGAAGTTAAAACTTTTTGGTTTTAAAATTAAATTATTTAGTTGAAAATTCATGTTTTTAGGTTGAAAGTACAATTATGTGGTTAAAAATGCATCTATTTTGTTGATTTGATTAAAGTTCAATTTATTTTGTTTGAAAATTCGACCGTTTGTTTGATAATTTATCTTTCTATGATAAAATTCAACTATTTGGTTAAAAATGCAACTATTTTGTTTAAAATTTAATTATTTAGTTGAAAATTTAAATATTTTGTTAAAAAGTAACCTTTTTGATTGGAAATTTATCTTTTTTGGTAGAAAAGTAATATTTCTTCATGGCAATGTGATCTTTCTGGGTTACAAATAAACTTTTCGGTTAAAAATTCAACTTTTAAGGTTGAAAATGTAACTGTCTTACAAAATTCGTCTTTTGGGCTTGAAAATTCAATTATTTGTTTCGAAATACAACTATTTTTTTTCAAAGTTTAATCTTCTTTGTTTGAAAATTGTAACCTTTGGTTGAAAATGATGCATCATTGTAGGTTGAAAATATAACTATCTGGTTCAAAATTGAATTATTTTGTTAAAAAGTCATAATTTTGTGTCGAAAAATCAACTGTTTTTTTTTAATATTCTTCAATTTGGATTGAAAATTCTTATTTTTTCATTTAAAACAAATGGATGAAAGTTCATTATTTTCAATTGAAAAGTCTATTATTAAATTTCTATTTCTAAAGTCAACTCTCTTGGTTAAAAATTTTACTATTTGGCTGAAAATTTGGTTGAAAATTCAACTACAGTCGAACCTCCATAATTCGAACAGCAAGGGACCGGCTGAAAAGTTCGAATTATGGAGGTGTTCGAATTATCTGCATCTGGTTTTCTGTATAGGAACGTCAAGGGACCGGAGAAAATGTTCGAATTATGGAGGAATTCGAATTATGGGTGTTCGAATTATGGAGTTTCGACTGTATTTTGTTAAAAACTCATCTTTTTTGGTCGAAGATTGTACTGTTTTTTGTTGTTGTGAAAAATCGCCCTATTTCCCCTATTTTGAGAGAATTTTGGGCTGTGAAGTCTTAATTCAAAGAAAATGATTTTCCTTTTGGGTTAATGTTAAAGTTGCATACACTTGTTACAGAAAAAGCGTTCCATAGGGTTAGCATTGTCAGAAAAAAGCGTTACGTATTTTTTGAAGAGCCCCTTTTGAAATTTAAGGAACTTTACCAATAAATGTTTTATTCGAGAACAAAGTATATCACCTTTATTCTGATTCCTCTTAAAGTATATAGTCTAATTTTGTATGCAGTTAAATTTGGGTCATGTGCTTTAAACTCTGCTACGTTGCATAAAAGAAGTTATAAACTAGTGCTGCCTTTGTTCAACATGAACTTACTTTCTAATTCAATAACATCAGAAGTCAGAATTTCTCACGATCACATTTTCTGACCGTCTCTTCTGTTAGTATGTTTAGTTCCAATTAAAACTTCGACAACTGTCCTAGCTTGGAAGCCAAAAAGTAGAAAACAATTTTTTATTGAAATTCACCAACTGCTAGAATGGCTTTTTTGATATTCCTATTTAATTTAAAAAGAGAAGAAACCTTGAATCTGTGAGGATGAGACTGTAAAGCCGACTGAATTCAGGGCATTAAACCTAATACTCTAGGAAAAATGTCACATTTCTAACATTAGCTGGCTGCTAGACTATAGAAACTAAAAAAGTTGTAACCAAGGACAACTAGGTGCAAAAATTCTTAGGCCTGGATAATATTAATCTAATCAGTTAGTGCCATCGCACTTGGCAAGATTCGATGCTCTTTTCAAGTGAAAAACTAATGACGCGAAAATAAAAACATGTGTCTGTATATCGAAACTTCTATGACGTATATGATACGTATCTGCATTATCAGAATTGCAGCTTTACCGTAAGGCGTAGTTGATATCGTCTCATACTAGCATAAGCTTTGCTTTGTTCTCTAGTCATCAGTCCTAACCTTGATACATTTTACACACATTGCTTGTCTTCATTTTTGCACTTTCAATATTGAAGTTTAAGCGAATGAGTCACTTTATATTAAATTTTATTTTGCTCAACTTTAAGACTTATTCTTCTTTAAGAAAAAATATCCTGTTTGTAAATTCTGCAATTTGTATATAGGTCATTGCCAGTAAGTTGAGAATTTCAAGTGTCGTTGGTTTTCCACATTTTGACTGAGTAAAGGAGTTTGTAAAAAAATATATATTTTTGGAGATTTCACAATTATTCCCCTCTTTTCCCCATTTTTCAAGAATTCAATTTAAGAATTTTAAATTAGAATAAATTCAAAATCCTATTTAACGTCCAATACTCAACTTAATGTATAGAATTCCTGAAAATAAAAACATGAATCCAACGACCAAATTTGGACAACCATCATAAAATGCTCCTATTGTAATTTGAAGAAAAAAAAAGATTTTCTAAAAAAAAAGAATTTCCTTTTTCCTTGGACAAAAAATAAAAAAAAGAGGAAAGAAAAATGAGAAGGCAACCAACCAAATCCCCTTCCTTCTCTTTTTTTATTTCTTTCGTCTTTTTTATTTTTATTATTATCAAATCACAACACAAAAACATTCATAATATTTACCAACGTTTCGGCGCTCATTTTTCTTTCCTCTTTTTTATTTTTTGTCCAAGGAAAAAGGAAATTCTTTTTTTTTGGATTTTTTTTTTTTTAGAAAATTACAATAGGAGCATTTTATGGTGGTTGTGCAAATTTGGTCGTTGGATTCTTGTTTTTCTTTTCAGGAATTCTATACTTTTTCAAGAATTCCTCTTTTTCCCCCCTGTTTTTAAAAAACTTCTCTTTTTTTGCCCTTTCGCATAAATGTGAACTGCATTCATAGAACTAAATAAGAAAATCTAGCTCTTTTGGTTTGAAAGTTGCTTCTTTTTAATTTGAATGTCCACTATTATATTTTTTGTTTAGAATTCATCTCTTGATAAAAAATTCTATTTGATTAAAAATTTAATTATTTTGTTGAAAATTCGTTTTTTTTTTTGGTACAAAATGAATCTTCTTGATTAAAAATTCAACTATTTTGGTAGAAAATTCAACTATTGATTGAAAATTCATTTTTTCGGGTTGCAAATTCAACTGTTTTGTAGAAAATGTGTTTTTTTTTTTTTTAATTGAACTCTCTTTTGCTTGAAAGTTTAACTATTTGGCTGAAAATTATTTTTATTATCGTTGAAAATGCAACTATTCGGTTGAAAAATCATCTTTCTTGCTTCAAAATTAACTTTTTTGTTGAAAATTCATCTTTTCGGGTTTAAAAGTTTTCTAAAACATTAGACTTTTTAGGTTGAAAACTCAACTTTTAATTATTTTGTTGAAAGTAGTTTTTTTTAGGTTGAAAATTAATATTCTTAACTTAAAATTTAACTATTCAATTTTTTCTTGGAAATTCAACTATTTAAACTTATTATTTTGTTGAAAATTCGTCTTTTTTGGTACGAAATGAATCTTCTTGATTGAAAATTGTCTTTTTTGGTTGAAAATTCAACTATTCTGTAGAAAAATCGTTTTTTTTTCTTGAAAATTCAACAATTTGGCCGAATTTGCTTTTCCTTGACTGAAAAATCATTCTTCGCTGAAATTTTTTTATTTTTTTTTATTTTAACAATCACCTTGTATGTGGAAAATTCATGTATTTAGTTAAAAATTCAAAGTTTGTTTAAAATTTCGTCTCTTTTGATTAAAAGTTCAACTATTTGGTTTTGAATGCAACTTTTTTGTTGAAAATGATTTTTGTTGTTGAAAATTCAACAATTTTGTTGAAAATCGTTTTTTTGTGGTTCAAAAATAATTCTCTTGACTTAAAATTTAACTGTCCCGTTTTTGGTTAAAAATTCAACTATTTATATTCATTATTCAGTTGTAAATTCGTCTTTTTGGTACAAAATTAATCTTCTTGACTGAAAATTCTCTTTTGGGTTGAAAATTCAAATAATTTGATAGAAACTTCAAATATTTGGTCGAAAAGTAACGTTTTTGTATTTTCGGATTAAGAATTCAATTGTTCTGTAGTAAATTCCTCCCTTTGGCTTGAAAGTTGAAAATGCAATATATTTCGATTTGAAATCTTAGGAATATGGTACAAAAATTAATTTTATTTCAAGAAATTTATGCCCCTATTTTTGTGAAAAATCACCCTATTTCCTCTGTTTTAGAACATTTTGGGATGTGAAGTCTGTATATGCACAAAGCGCATTTCGGCAGAGTTTAAAAATTTCAGATCCCTTTTTTTTAACTGACAAATAAAAGAGGTTGATGTAAGTCCCGTCATTTGCTTGTCCCCAACTTGAAATTTAATATAAAAAATGGCTAAATATTTCAACATTTTCTTTAAATTTGAGGTTCATGGGAATTATTTGTGTTGAGGTAAAAAATATAATTATCCTGAAAAAAGCTGATGAAACAAAAAATACTTGAGCCGCTTAGGGAAAATTGTTCTTGTTAAAAATTTGATGCTTGAATATTCTCTACTTCCTGACGATGGCCCATAAATTCTGCCACTTATAATGTTTTAGAAAGCAAACGTCTCCTTCTTTTCTCATATGAAAGTAGGTACCCTCTCGTTATTAAATTTATTTATTAGGTACTTTAAATTCTTTCGAATTAAAATTTAAAAAAATGCAGTTTGACGTTGTAAAATAGATGAATTATTTTTCAGTGATATTTAATTTCAAGTCATATTTGAATGTATATTTAAAACTAAAAATTTGCTATTTAGATTGCTTTTTAATTTCATTAGCATTTCGAAAATGTCAACAAAATTTAATTAGTATGTTTTTTTTTAAATCGCCGCCTGTGTTCTTAAATATTGAAAAATATTCGAAATCGCAGCTATCAAATTAAAACTCATTTGAAATTCCAATTTTGTATCAGTCCTCAGTTTATTGCATTATTTAGAAAAGTCTGTATTTAAAATTTGTGTTCGCAATTGGATTAAAATTCCTTATGTTATTATTTAATAGAAACTAAAATTTGCCAGTAAAAAATTTCAATTGAGAGGAGACATGCATTTTAGTCCCAAGGAGTGTTAAAAATCCAAATAAATAAAAGTTCATCCCTACATTTTTTATGGTTTCAAAATTCGCAGACGCAAATCCTTATAAATTTTACGTATTCAATAAATTCAGTATCTGAAAAATAGATCCTTTTTTAAAATTTGTAATTTGTAATCTGTCCTAATAATTTCAACTACGAAGAGAATGAGGAAATCTCCTGTGCCGTAGTTGTTTAAAAAATTCGGAACCAATAAATATGTTTATTTTTTAAAGAAGAAACTGGCTCAATTTTTGCTTTTAAAACTATTTACATTTTATAAGATATGTTGCTATTGACACTCGTAATCGAAAATATTTTTATCGACTTCTACTTTCTCGGGCAGACTTGGTGTTACACAACCGACTCGTCTTTGCGATCCGGATTATGTTTCGGTCTTCTTATTTCTTCTAAGTTTTGTTTGGCATAGGAAAACCTGTTTTCGTAACATAAAAAAATAAGTAGTAGGTAGCTCTTCCCAGTATCAAGATACAAGTACGTGTAAGAATGTAACATACTGGTACATCGAAAGACAATAATAAATACAATATTAAATAAAATGTTTATTGAAGTAAGAAAAAAAATTAAGGATTTGTTTTAATTTAGCTTTAGTAGGATTTATACGAGATGATATAATTCAGGATCTGATGCCTTCAGAGTTTTCTCTCCGCAAATATTAACATAAGCTGGGTTGTGTTATTTAGAATATTAAATTTATGCGTGGGATCAAAAATCAAATATTTATAATCTCTATCAGCACAAAAATATGCATTGAAAGATAATTTGAGAAAGAAAATATTTAATTGTAAATAGAAGAAAGGTCATAATTATTTGAAAAAGCGACACCTGTTTATATGCCACTTGGTTTTTACCATTTCTTGGTCATTGAATACAAACTTATTATGCAAGAGAAATATCAGCATTATATTGGAAACTTAAATGTGAAGGGTTGTGTTCCATAAAAAAGGCAATTTATGAGTGAAAGGGTTGAATTTTGATGTATAAATAACAATTAAACCATTATTAATTTGAAACAACTTAAAATAAAAATATATAACTTCTCATTTAAAAAGTGTTCATAGTTATTGTTAAATTTTTAATGTTCCTATCTTGAAATTGCTTAAGATGATATAATTTTGAACCTTTACAAAATGAGTTTATTTGTCAATTTCGAGCGTTGAAAATACCCGTGCAGAAATTTCAGAGTGGCCCTGGTCGGGGTCAGATCTGGCAAAATCTGGCTCCAACCGGGAATCCCAGCCAGGACCAGACCAGACTCGTTTACTTAATAAAAAAGTAAACAATTAATTAGGAATATCAAAATTTATTATTTGAATATTTGAAAACAATTATCGTTAATTTTATAGAGAGTTTAAAAGTCTTTGTAATCTCTCGCATCAACTATCCTTGTAACGTATTAAACAATAAACTTTATATAAATATTTTGACAAATATTCTGAAACTTATCGTTAGATTCATGTATTTTGTTATAAACTCATCTTTTTTTATAGAACATTAATCTTCTTGGTCGAAAATTTATCCTTTTTGGTTAAAAATTTAACAGTTTTGTTGAAAATTGTTTTTTTCGCTCAAAGGTAATTTTTTATCAGAGTTTTTATCTGAAAATGTAACTATTCCATTTTCAGTTGAAACTTTAGCATGTATATTTTTATAAGATGAAAATTCGACTAATTGGTAGAAAATTTAAGTATTTTGTTGAAAAGTCGTCTTTTCGGGTAGAAAATTAATCTTGCTTGTTGAAAATTCAACTTATTGGTTGAAAATTCAACTTATTGGTTGAAAATTCAATGATTTCGTAGGAAAAAAACATCTTTCTGGGTAGAAAATTATTCTTTTTTGATAATTTAATTAATTTTTTTAATTAGTCTTTTTTTAATTTTTGATAATTCAACTATCTTGTTAAAAATTCATATATTTTGTTAAAAAGTCATCTTTCTGGGTGGAAAATTATTCTTGTTTGTTGAAAGTTCAACTTTTTGGTTGATAATTCAACTATCTTGTTAAAAATTCATATATTACGTTGAAAAGTCATCCTTGTGGGTAGAAAATTATTCTTGTTTGTTGAAAGTTCAACTTTTAGTTGATAATTCAACTATATTATTAAAAATTAATATATTTTGTTAAAAATAGCGTGGATTTTTATTTTCTACCAGAAGTCTGTGAACTGTTCAGTTTATAAAAGTTTTAAATTTAAATTTATGCAGCTTAATGTAATTCAATTTGAATAATTGCTAGGGGTATTGTATTGACCCTCAATAATACATTTGAAACAATGTAATCATTTTCGATTTACTTAACGCTAAAGCCAATAATGAACATCAACATTGTCAAAGAAATTTAATTGGTAATTGTTGAATTGAAAAGTTTCAATTTTATACGTATAAATTATTGAACGTTCGAATAAAAAAAATTTGAAGCTTCAATTTTAAAAGTTTAAAATTCAAAGGAATTCTACATTTAGTGCTTTAATTTGTAATTCAGTTTTGATTACTTCAAGTAAGAACATTTTCTGCTTTAAGAATTCGAATTTTTTAATTTCTATGACCGCGAAAAATTGTTGTGAACCGGGAAGAAGCCGGAAAATGACCGCGTATTTTTTCCTCGATTAAAATGACCAAACTGATCTAATATATATATATATATATTTTTTAAATTTGTTTAATGCTGGGTTTGTACAAATTCTTAAAAAAAAAATTAAATTAGTAAAAATTCACAATAGCGCTTTTCACGAACTTCTTTTAACAAGAATGCGAAACCTTATTGTTAGCATAAAATATGCGGATGAGTAATAATGCCAACTCTGCAAAAAATTTTCCGGTTTTCTCTACAGTTTTCTCTACACGAGTGAAATGACTGGCAACAAGAAACGTTTAGTTATTATTATTATCACTGTTGCATTAATTGACTTGTTGCAAGAAGTAGCATCGATTCATCATGTGAGGTCTCTGTTTCACTAATCGGTGTTGGTATAGCACAGTGTCATTAGAAAAGTTGAGCATCAACTTTGTCCATAATATTGTTGTATCTATACATAAATGTTGTCAGAATAAGCACACATTGAGTTCTGCACGTGTAGGCGTAATTGACATAAATGGGCTAGGGTTCTTTAACCCATCCTACTTCAAGCATCATTATTTGCAATCCGAGTTTCAATCTCAAGATGCAACATGCAACATGAGAATTCACGCTTTATGATTTAAAATAGGAAAACATTTTTTGATGTGTAAACATCTAGACTTGGATATTGAGAGTTAAGTCTGAGTCAGATCTGAAAATTTGCCGAGTGGCGAAAACTGAAACGCATTGAGTGTCTTTAGTCTTTACACCGGACGCTAGGCGCAGACCCGAAGTAACTTAGTTACTTTTTTGATCCACGGTTACTGTAAAGTTACTTATTTTATGAAAAGGTTACTTTTGGTTACATTTTTTGCCCTAAATAACGAAATGAATTAATTCATTAATCGTATTATTTAAAAACTTGTGAAAAATGTAAAAATTCTAATTTTTTCAATAAATTTGGCACTTTAGAGCCGGGCAAATTAGGGAATGACAATAAAATAATAATTAGTTTGTATGTAAAATGTATAAAAAGGCTATCAATTGAATTATTATGAATCCTGATAAAAATTGCAATTTAGCTAAAATTGCTAGTTTTTAATTAAAAATTTTAATCTTTTTTGTTGAAATTTCGAACTGTGTATTATATTTTTCGATAAGGATTTATCTTCTTTGGTTGAAACTCGCTTAAAAGTTTAAAAATTTTTGTTAAAACTTTATTTTTGTTGTTGAAAATTCATCATTTTAGTTGAAAATTCGTCTTTTTTGGTAGAAATTCCCTGGTGGAATAAACGTTTACAAGAAATTACAACATTTCTACAACTGTAATTTTTTGTTAAAACATGTACTGTTTGTAAAAAATGTATAAAATTTAACAAAAAAATACAGTTAAATACAAATAGCTAATTTTTTCTTGTACATATTTTCTTGTAGAAAAGCAAAAAAAAAATTAACACTAAAGTATAACTTTCGACAATTCAAAAAGTTGTACAACTTTTTATTGATAATATGTGTTTTACTTTGTCGTAAAAATCTACAAGGTATTACAGAAAACTGCAGGATTTTACATTTTTTAATTTGGGTGGTTGACGCCATAAAAATACTTTTAATTTTACGTAAAATTATTGTAGAAAATTACAAATTTTTACAAAAAAATACAAGATTTCACCAAAGTTGAAATATTGGAAAACTGTACTTAAAAATTTTGTTGTATATACTAGTAGTTTATTGTAGAAATGTACAAATTTAAGCAAAAAAAATATAAATTTTTACAAACAATACACTTTTAGAATCCACATCAACGTTTCGACTTGTACTTTACTGTCAATTTTTGTAGGATATGTAATATATAAGTTTCTACAAGAAACTACAATAAAAATAATATTACACCTTTAACAAGAACTTTTGCTATTATAATAAATCACATTGAACTGTAGTTCGATTGTTGAAAATTGAACAATTATTGATTTTACAGGACGATTCTGAATCTCTTCAAAATTAAGCAAGTTACTGATTTTAACGTTAAAAATATAAATTTTTCAATTTGAAAGCCTCAGTAGTTAAACAAATGTAAAGTTTCGATTGAAACTTTATAAACGATTCTTAATTCTAAAATAATTTCAAATTAATAAATTTATAATTAAACCCTCTTATTCAATTCCAAATCCTATTCAAATATTGTTGTAAAATGTAATCTAAAATATTCCATTTTTAACCATTTAATTTGAATTTTGTTAATTAATGAAGACTTTTTTGGGATATTTAGCAATATTTTACTTTCCATTTAAAATGGGCAATTATAAATCAAATATTAAAAATTAAAGAATTTTAAACTGAAATATTTGAATTAGAAAGCCTTGAATTGTTAATATTTCAGAGTGTTGAATTTAAGCTTTGAACGATACAATTTTAATTGTCCTATTTAACAAATTTGTAATATGTAAGTGAAATTATTGAATTTTGATGCATAAATAACAATTGAACAATTATCAATTTAGAAAAAATTTGAGTTACTTTAAGAGATATTTACAAGTTTTGAGAAGATCCAAACTTAATTTAAAGCTGGAAAAGATTCCGAGAAATAAAAAACTAAATTTAGATTGTTGAAGATTTCGAAATAAAATTGTGAAGCTTTTTAAGGATCTTAAACTGTTTTAAGAAAACAAAATAATTCTTAAGTTTGCTGAGAAGATTTTAAATGATTTTTTATTTTGAAAAATTAATATTAAGAGCAAAATTAAAAAGATTTTAAAATTTGGTTTCGATTAATAAATGAGAATTGAACAATAATTATCAATTTGCAAAATAATGGAGCAAGTTTAAAATACATTTAGAAGTTTTTAAAATATTCAAGAATAATTTAAAACGTGAAAAACATTGAAAACAGTATGCAGATGTTCGAAAATTCCGAACACAAAATTTATAGGCTTTTTAAGCATTTTGAAAGGTTTTAAATGAATAAAAAGTTCGTATCAAAATTCCTAGAAAAACTAACAGTATATTTTTGTAGAAAAATGAATATTTAGTAACATTTTCAAAAAAGAATTAGGATGATTTTAAGGTGATTTTTTTACTTTTGCAGGATTTTCAAAAAATTGTGGCAAAAATTCGAGTTGCTTAAAATCATATAATTTTGAAAATTTATAGATTTTTTGTTCAATTCTTCAATACACAGCATTGAAAATGATAGCGTGGATTTCTGTTTTTTTTAATCTTTTAACTGTACAATGTATAAAAGTTAAAATTTTGCAGTTCGACTTTTAATTTAAAAAATTTCAATTGAAAAGTGTCAAAAGCTTCCATTTTATACGCGTGAATTATTAAGCGTTTGAATTAAAGAAATTTTAAGCTTCAATTTTGAAAGTTTAAAATAAAAAAAAAATTAATTTTGAGTGCTCGAATTTGCAGTTCAGTTTTTGTAACTGTTTTTTATATAAAACTTTTTCTTAGTCAGAAAAATTCAACCATTTTGTTAAAAGTTGAACTAGTTTCTTGAACATACATTTTTTTCTTGATTTATAATTTTGGTAGAAAATTCGTCTTTTTGGTAAAAATTCTTTCTTTTTGGTTACTATTTTACTATTTTTTTAAGCTTGAGCAGTTCCGAGCCCTGCGTAAATGGAGACAGTACGTGCTGCTTTATTTCAATTTTAGTTAGAATCATTGAAATCTTTAGAAATCTTAGTCAAATCTTTTGACATATTTTGAAATCTCAAAAAAATTTCTTGAAATCTTTGTAAAATCTTGGAAATCTTTGACATTTTTGTGAATTCTTTTGAAATCTTTGAAACCTTTTGCGTTTTCATAGAGGAAGTTTTGCAACGGTAATAATTTCGAAACTTTTCAAATCCGTTTAGTTAAACGTTCCTCAATTAAAAAGTGTCTACTACAATGTTGTAAGCAATTGTCCGTACATAGGATTGTGGATGTCACACTTTTTGTAGATAACTTGAAGACGGTTGCAGATAAATTGATGAAATTTGGAGGGCTTATTTTCACAACTAATGTTTCAAAATCGACTAAACTGACTTAATATAATTCAAAGGAAGCATTGAATAAACAAAGTGTCTATTGTCTAGGCACTCAGAAAATAATTGGTCTACGCTCACCGAATTTCGGTGAAACTTCCACTTTTCTATTTTTTGTGACTATGTATTTTTACATTAATAAAAATAAAAATTTGAAAATTTTTTTAGATGGTAAAAAAGAACAATGTTGCTACAACATTTATTCAAAAATGTTTTTCTAGCTATAGTTTTTATATTATTTAAAAGAATCGCAGGGTGTTCGCTGGACCGAGAAACCGGGAATTTTGTGCGACCGGGAGAAACCGGGAAATGACAGTGGATTTATTTTTTGACCGGGAATTTTACAAATTTTTTGAGAAAAATCTGTCCCAGTTCGATTTGAACAATTGTTTAAAAAAATAAGTTGAATTTTCATCTTTTTCCATTATGATACCATTAAGTTTATATAATGCGTAATTCGGAAATCTTTTACTTCAAAAATTTTCCATTTTAGATTTTTATTTTCAAGCGTACAGTTTTAATATGAAGAATTTCAAAATGCAGTCTTGTAGACTTAAATTAATAAAAATTAAAAGCGTTTGAAATTGAAAATGTTGTATAAAAAACATTTTTATTTGATCAACTTTAAATATGAATTAATTCATGATTTTAAAAATTGAACTGTACTTTAGGCATTGAAAAGTGAATAATAATTGATTTGTTAAGACGATTCAAAATCCGTTCCAGATTTTAAGGTTAAAAATTAAAATGTTTCAATTCAAAAGCCTCAGCCGTTGAAAAAATGTAAATCATTTGAAACTGAATTGTTTGAAATAGAAAGCCTTGAATCGTTAAAATTTCAAAGTTTTTAAACTTTGAACGTTACGATTTTGAATGTTCTGTTTAAAAAATAAATCGTTTGTTAGTGAAAATGTTGAATTTTGATGTATAAATAACAATTGCACACTTACTATTTGTAGGAAAATTCAAGTAATTTTTAGAGATATTTAGAGGCCTTGAAAATATTCAAAATTAATTAAAAACTTGAAATGATTTCAAGTAATTTAAACGATTTAAATAGCCGTGGCCTAATTTAAAACAAAATATAGATTTTTGTAAATTTCAAACAAAAAATTTAGAAGCTTTTAAAGAATTGTGAAAGGCTTCTAAAGAATAAAAACATTTTTTATGATTGCTAGGAAATTTGAAAATGATTTTTCCTTTTGAAAATTATTTCAAAAGAATATTTAAAAAGATTTGCAACATTTTCAGAAATGAATCTGAAAGATCGTAAGGTAATTTTTCTAATTTTGCAGGATTTTCTGAAAATTTCAGGAAAAATTCAAATCATTTCAAAATATATTCAGAAGTTCTAATAAAATTTTTAAACTAATTTTGAATTTGGAAAAATTTTAAACAACGTTTAGGTTTTTCAAGATTTTGAAATACAAATTTGAAGCTTTTTAAGGATTTCTAAACTATTTAAACTTAAAATAATTTAACTTCTAATGTAAAGAGTTTTCAGTTTTAAAAAATGTAATCGTTCAAGTTTCAATATTTCTAGTTTAAAATTGGTTAAAATAGTATAGTTGTCCACATTTTTAAATTCGTTGATTTTCAATTTAGAGCATTGAAAATCATAATATGGATTTATATTTTCGGAATTGAATATGAATCTTTGACCTCTACAATTTATAAAAGTGAAAAATTCTAACTTTTTATGTTTAAATGCATTTAATTTAAAATTGTTCAATTAAAAAGTGTTGTATTTTCCATTTTATAAGTTTTTTTATGGGGCATTTGAATACAACATTTTCGAATAAAAAAACCTTTAAACTTCAATTTAAAAAGTTTAAAATTCAAGGGTTCCAATTCGAGTGGTTTAATTTGCAGTTCATTTTTCATTAATTCAAATAGATAAATGGTTAGCTTTAGAGTTCGAATTTTTTAATTTCAATGGCCGTGAAAATATTTGCGAACTGGGGAAAAACCGGGTTTGTCAGAAATTATTTTGAAATCTTTTTATTTTTTCAATAATAAATATTAAATAAAAAAAATAAAAAAAATGATAATAAAAGTAAATAAATAATTATTATCAGCCTTTACAATTGAACAATTTTTAATTGCGTGAATCAGTCTTCCAAGTTTTAATTTGTTCAATTTGCAAGGGTTAACAGTTGAACCTTTCTAAGTCGAAAACGTTTAAAATCGAGAACATTTTTATATTTAAATTATACAGTCTCTTTAAAGCCTTAATTGATGAGTAATTTCAATCTAATTTCAAGTGTTCAAAATGAAGTTTCCTGAAGTTGAAAATTAATGCAAATTATAAACTTCTCTCATTTGAAAACAATCAGGGTGGCGACTTGACCGGGAAACCGGGAAACCGGGAAAGACCGGGAAATGACCTGGAATTTTATTGACGGGGAAAAAACCGGGAAATGTCCGGGAATTTAATTTAAAAACCGGGAATTTACTTCTGATCATAGCAAAATTCAAGAAATATAATTTCACTTGGAACAGGGAATGTTTTGCATGGAATGGGAATTTTTTAAAGGAATTATAATTCGGAATGAGAAAAAAGAAATTTTTAAAAATCCCTCTTTCAAGTCAGAATTCGTCACAATTTGAAAGTTCCCTCTTCTAAATTTTAGATAATAAAAGTACTTCAAGCAGTTTTCAGAGTAGAAGTAGAATTTCAAAGAAGAAATATTTCTGAATTATAATATAATTTTTTTTTCATTGTTCGTTACGAATTCATCGTTTTTTAGTTAGAAATTTATATTTTTCATTTAATAATTAAACTATTTGTTTGAAGATGTATGTACTTTGTGGAAAATTCATCTATTTTTGTAGACAATTAAACTTTATGGTTGACAATTAATCTTTTTGGCATAAAATTAAACTATTCCAGTTAAAGATTCATCATTTCAGTTGAAGATTCATCATTTTATTTGAAAATTCACCAGTTTGGTTGAAAATTAATTTCTTTAAACGAAAATTTAACTGTTCCATTCTGAGTTGAAAATTAAAATTTTCAAGTTCGGAATTCCACAATTTGGATAAAAATTTGTCTTTTTAATTGAAAATTTAACTATTCCGATGAAAATTCATGTATTTTGTTAAAAAATCGATTTTTTTGTTGGTAAAAAATTATCTTATTTTTCTTTGAAAGTTAATCTTTTTGTTTAAAAATTCTTCTTTTCGGTTAAAAATTCAAGTATTCCAGTCAAATATTTATTATTTTAGTTGAAAATTCATCTTTTAGGTTTGAAATAAAATTATTTGGTTGAAAGTTAAGCTCTTTTGTTAAAAATTAATTTTTTTTTTTAGTTGAAAATCCATCGTTTTAATTAAAAATTCATTTCTTTGGTTGAAAAATGAGCTGTTCGATTGAAAATTTGTTTTTTCTTTGGATGTTTTTTGGTTGAAAATTATTTTTTTTTTCAACTGTAAATGTAACTATTAATCCAGTTGAATATTTTATAATTTTAATTCAAAATTCATGTCTGGTTGAACATTCATTTTTTACTAAAAATTTGATTATTCAATTTTTGGTTGAAAAATTATCTTTGTTAGTTGAAAATTCGCCTTTTTTGGTAGAAATTAATCTTCTTGGTTGAAAATTAATCTTTTTGGTCAAAAATTCAATTATTCTAGTTAATGATTCACCATTTCAGTTAAAAATTAATCTTTCTGGTTTGAAATTCAACTATTGCAGTTAAATATTTACAATTTTATTTGAAAATTCATCACTTTGTTTGAAAATGTAAGTATTATTTTGAAAGTTAGTTTTTGTTGTTGTTAAAAGTTAGTTTTTTTTTTGTTGAAACTAATTTTTTTAACTGAAAATTTAACTTATTCCAATTGAAAATTCCATAGTTGTTGTTGAAAATTCATCTGTTTGGTTAAACGTTAATTTTTTTAACTTGAAATTTGATTATTAAATTTTTGGTTGACAATTTATCTTTTTTTAGTAAAAATTAATTTTTTGGTTTGAAAATTGAACTATTTCAGTTATAGATTCATTTTTTTAGTTGAAAACTCTTATGTTTGGTTCACAAATAATTTTGTTAACTAAAAATGTTACTATTCCATGTTCGATTGAAAATTATTATTTTTTCAGTTCAAAATTTAACTATTTGGTTGAAAATTTGTCTTCTTTTATTAAAACTTCAAACCTTTCTTTAAAAGTTAATGTATTTGGTTGAAAAATTGTATTTTTGGGTAGAAAATTAATCTTTTTATTTAAAATGTAATCTTCTTTAAAAATTCGTCTTTTTGGTTGAAAATTCGAGTGTTCCAGTTAAATATTCATCATTTTAGTTGAAATTTTATCTTTTTGGTTTAAAATTTAACTATTCCAGATAAAGATTCATAATTTGATTTGAAAATTCATCACTTTGGTTGAAAATTGAACTATTTTATTGAAAATCCGTTTTTTTTTTTGTTGAAAATTAATTTTTTCAACTGAAAGTTTAACTATTCCATTTTTTTTGTAAAAAATTGATATTTTTTTGTGGAAAATTTAAGTATTTTTTTCAAAATTCATTTATTTTGCAATGTTTTGCTCTGTTGTGTTAAAAGATGTTTAGAACGAACGTCATGAATTAAAATAAATGTTTTCGTTTTGCGGCAAATATAAATATGTTACTTCGAGTTGACCGGGAAAATTGAAAAACTTGACCGGGGAAAACCGGGAAATACCGGGAATTTGAAATCGTCCGCCGAATCGCCACCCTGATAATCCAAGCTGGCAAGTTTAACAGTTCGGCTAGAAATATTTTAAACCCCGATTTGACATCCTTCAAGCTGAATGACTAATGTTAAAAAATTGTTTTAACTTTCAAGTTTATTTTGATTGTAAAAAGAATATTTTAAAATCAATAAGTATATGTGTTCTATATTCTTCAACAAGTTATTATTTTAGTCACTCAGTGTTCTTATAATGCTTTTTTTTCATTATCTTTAAAAATTTGATGCAACTTTTTGTGGGCTTTTTTCGAAATTCCATGTCTGCTGTTTAGAGAAATTTGAAAGTTTATTCAGTCATTGGGGAATCCGTAGCAATATTTACACTACGTAATCGAGGGAGTATGGCGCTTAGAAAACGCGTCGTAGTTATTCTCTGACCAATCAGAGGCCAGTTCTGGGTCACGCTATGTAGTGTTCAATCATCAATTCTCAATTTAGAAAGAGTGTCTCATCTCTGATAGTAAAAGTAGGGAAAAAGTTAAGGTGCACTTCAAAGAAAAAGGACAAGTATTTTTAGATCACAAAAAATTGTTGACACTGTTTTTTGTTTTTTTTGTGCTAGAGGTAGATTTTTTTAAGAATTCTTCAGAGCATTTTTGTTTTTTAACTGCTGGGGAAAGTCAGCTATTTTTGGAAGACCAAATAGTTATTACATTAACAATGATTTTTTAGCCGTTTTTTTTATCTAAGATATCTAAATTTGAAAAAACCTGCCCTTGTAGAATGACAATTCTGGCAAAACTCGTGCCATTTTTGGTCCATCCTTGGCCATGGGTTTAATTAAACTTTAATTGATTTAACTAATTTTAATAAATTAAAAGTTCCTAAATTTAGACGAATATAATCAATTGTTATTGAAAAGATGACTTAGAAAATTAAAGAATTATAGAAGTTCTCCGATTTTTTAAATGATAACATTTAAGGCCAACGTGTACTTAACTAGTTTTTACCTTACCGGAATTTTTTGTTGTTGGAAAACTCACGTCCACATGGAATAAGAACTTTATCCCAAACATTTTCTTCAAAAATAATTTTTTATTGCAATTCTACAAATTTAGGACCATGAATTAATAATGTTCTGTGGTGCTTTTTATTTAATTTTTGAAATTTCAACATTCTCTAAATTGGGAAGATTCAATATTATATTATTAGAACGCTGGTAAATTAGAAAGTTTGTTAATGCTCTACATTTTCGAATTGAAAAAGTTTGAAAAATTTAGACGTTGAAGGTTATTCCCATTCTAATTATGAAATTTCAACTTTTTCTAATCACATAACAAATTCTAATCTATTTTCAAACGAATTAATATTAATTGAGAGGCTTCTTCATAAATTTGAACAATTAATTTTTACATTTAACACTACAAAATTAAAAAATTAAATTTAATAAAAATTATTATCTAAGTAATTTAAAAATGTTGTGACTAATCCAAAAAACACTCGCGCTTTATTTATCTTTTCTTAATTTAGAAAAATGATAAAATTACATATTTCAAGTTTGGAAAAATTATACAGTGAATGAAATTGAAAATTTTTCTTCAATATGTTCCGTACTCCAAATTTTTAACTTTCAAGTTCTTTAATGTCAATTAATACAGAAAAAAATGTCTTCTAGGAAAGACTTGTTTTTAGAAAAAGGGGACGTAACTTTCTGAACAATTCTGAATTCAAATTTCTTCAAATTTAGGTGCCCTGAAATTGGGAGTATTTTAACGAAATTTTTTTTTTTTTAATTTGCTTTGGATGACTCTATTAAGTAAGTAATTTCTTCGAGAGCATACAAAAAGATTTGTTACCATTCGAGAATAGAGAAAAATGCTCGCATTTTTTTGTTGACAATCAAGTGGGTTTTTCCTTATAATACAGTATCAAAATATTAACTCTGCAACCCGAAAAATAACTTATAGTTCAAACAGAAAAATACTTAAAAATTAAATCAACAAAACAAAAATTTATATAACTTATTATAACTTATTATATTAATTTACAACTTATATATTCGAATCCAAGTTTTGGAAAAGTACAAAAGTTGAAAAACAAGTTCTGCTATTAATTCCACTTATTTTTATTTCAATTAGGTCTTTTTAATATTTATAATTCTAAAGTGAACTGTAAAATCAGTTATAAATGTCAAACCTTTGTCAGAATTATTCCTACTTAATTAGCGTTATATTCAGACTTCCAACATTTTGAATTCAGCTATATAATATTTTTGTTTCAATGATTGAAAATGTGATTTATCAATAATAATAGTCCAAATAAATTATGCTGCAAATTCCTCTTATAAAGATTTTGCCAATATCGTTGCTTCGTTTCCAACGATATTTGTCGCCAGATTAAGGATAAATATTCGTTGGTTTTAGCTATATGCATTTTTTTCGTGCGATAAAACCGTTTGAATAGATGAAATGTCCATAAAATTAAAAAAAATTGCCTATCTTTAAATCGTAGTGTCGGGTCTGTCTAAAAATATTATCCGACGAGGGTTCAATAGTCTTCGACCAAGTTCTTTTAAAACGATTATTTGCAGTTGCCAAAGCCAGCGTGCCAAAAGTCACCAGTGTTGCTTCTATGACTTTGTTAGTTCAAGTTGATATTCTTTGATTGAAATGTGCGCAAATATTGGTGCAAAAATAGTTGAGGCATGCACTTCGTTGGATACTCAATTTAACGTGACATTGAGCGAGTGCTCGAGAACCTGAATTAGATCGAGATAAAAAAAGGATTCAAACTCGTTGGAAAAGTGTGCATAGATTTATAGATGATTGATTAAACACCATTTTTTTTATCCTATCTAAAAAAGAAGTCTAAAAATATTAATAATCTAAAAATATGTCTTGAAAATCTAGCAATCATTGTTGTGGCAAACCTGATTGGCTTTTTTGCAGTTTTTTTATATCTTAGTTTGAAATTTTGAGAATTAACTCTATGAAAAATTATAGAAAACCTTCTGCGAATTGAGAAACTTTTGTGCTTTTTAAATACTCTTGTGCGGTTAAATAAAAACTTATTTCAAATTGTGTAATAAATTGTTGAAAATGTTAGACATATTTTATGTTAGTGCTTGTTGCTGGACATTAGTGTTTTTTTGAAATAATTTTAATATAAAGTCATAAAGTTTCGAATAAAACCTCTCTCTAATAATGTTAGGTTGTAATAGTTTTTTACCGCATATTAGCATTTTTAAACCAAAATCATCAAGATTCCCAATTTTCAACAATTTTAGGTTACGTTAGCGTTTTCCACCAAAAATTGATATCTTAAAACAAAAATCAGTATAGTTCAAACGAGATTTGCAATGTGTGAACCATTTCAGGTTATAATGACGTTTTTTATTGGTAACTGGTTATTTTAAACAAGAATCATTAGATATTGAAGAAGATTTAAAATTCCTTTCAATTCTGTGGAATTCTCTTGAACTTTTTTAATTCACTTGAATTCTCTTGAAATTTTTCAATTCGTTTGAATTCTTCTAAATTCACTCAATTCCACTTTGTGTTTTTTTGAAATAATTTTAATCAGTTTAAAATCAGTATAGTTCAAACGAGATTTGCAATGTTTGAACCATTTCAGGTTATAATGACGTTTTTCACTGGAAACTGGTTATTTTAAGCAAGAATCATTAGATATTGAAGAAGATTTACAATTCCTTTAAGTTCTTTGGAATTCTCTTGAATTTTTGTAATTCACTCGAATTCTCTTGAAATTTTTTAATTCGCTTGAATTCTTCTAAATTCATTCAATTTTACTTTGTGTTTTTTTGAAATAATTTTAATATAAAGTGAGAAAGTTTCGAATAAAACCCCTCTCTAATAATGTTAGGTTGTGATAGTTTTTTTACTGGAAATTAGCATTTTTAAACCAAAATCATCAAGATTCCCAATTTTTCAACAATTTTAGGTTACGTTAGCGTTTTCCACAAAAAATTGGTATTTTAAAACAAAAATCAGTATAGTTCAAACGAGATTTGGAATGTTTGAACCATTTCATGTTATAATCACTTTTTTCACTGGAAACTGGTTATTTTAAGCAAGAATCATTAGATATTAAAGAAGATTTACAATTCCTTTAAATTCTGTGGAATTCTCTTGAATTTTTGTAATTCACTTGAATTTTCTTGAAATTTTTTAATTCGCTTGAATTGTTCTAAATTCACTCAATTCTACTTAGTGTTTTTTAAAAATAATTTTAATATAAAGTCAGAAAGTTTCGAATAAAACATGTCTCTAATAATGTTAGGTTGTGATAGTTGTTTACCGGAAATTAGCATTTTTAAACCAAAATCATCAAGATTCCCAATTTTCAACAATTGTAGGTTACGCTAGCGTTTTCCACCAAAAATTAGTATTTTAAAACAAAAATCAGTATAGTTCAAACGAGATTTGCAATGTTTGAACCATTTCAGGTTATAATGACGTTTTTTACTGGAAACTGGTTATTTTAAACAAGAATCATTAGATATTGAAGAAGATTTAAAATTCCTTTAAATTCTTTGGAATTCTCTTGAACTTTTTTAATTCACTTGAATTCTCTTGAAATTTTTTAATTCGCTTGAATTCTTCTAAATTCACTCAATTCTGCTTTGTGTTTTTTTGAAATAATTTTAATATAAAGTCAGAAAGTTTCGAATAAAACCTCTCTCTGATAATGTTAGGTTGTGATAGTTTTTTACCCGAAATTAGCATTTATAAACCAAAATCATCAAGATTCCCAATTTTCAACCATTTTAGGTTACGTTAGCGTTTTCCACCAAAAATTGGTATTTTAAATCTCAGGTTATAATAACGTTTTTCACTGGAAACTGGTCATTTTAAACAAGAATTATTAGATATCGAAGGAGATTTACAATTCTGTACTATTTTTTGTTAAGTTATGTTATGTTAGTATTTTTCGTCAGCAATTATTGTTTTTTTTTATTAAAAAAATTAGTAGTTTTCAATTAATATTTACAATTTTGCAACAACTTTAGGCTATGTTCGTGTCTTTCGCCTAAGATTGGTATTTTGAAACAAAAATCATAAGATTACCCAATGATTTTTGTTTTTATTGTTAGAAATAATTTTTTTATGGTCAAGAATCTATTTCGAATGAGAAGATCGGCGCAAAAAGAATAAATATATAAATATAAATGTATTTCTCGCTCATTGTATTCGTAGAGAGTAGGCAAGAACCCTTAAGCGTATATAGATTATACATTAAGATTCTGAAATAATCGTCCTGATTTGTAAAATTCTTATAACAAATATCTCAAGCTTACGAAATTCACACACCGAGCTTGAGTTAGAAGACATAAGATGCCCGCAGGATGATGAAAGATAGGAGCCCTAAAATTTGGATAGGCTGGACAAATGATAAGGAGATTATAGAGATCCTCCCTCACTTTAATGTTGCAAATAGGACACATCCTTGTGGAGTCGAATATAAATCTGTAGATGCCATGACGAATAGATTATAGAACCTCTGGTAGAACCAAAGATTCTAATCTGGACAATCAAGCTAGAGATTTAAAAGGGCATCCTGACATCCCTGATTGTCAAATAGGGCTGTATACCGGCAAACAAATTTATGTGAGGAAAAACTTGTAAGCAGATTGTTCAAAGCAATTTATCATAATCAGGACACCTTAAGTAGTCAGCAAAATTCAAAAGAATTTGCTCTTTATTTTGTTTTAGAGTTTCAGAATTTAAGTTAGGTCATAGATGTTCTGAATAACAGATTGAAGAACAATTCTTTAACTGTAGTATCCAGTTATATTTAGGATTGCACAGAGGCTTATTATAGCCTTATTATTGTACTACTACTGTACTACATACTTATTCTTCAAAAATTAAAGTCGCACAATTTTGAACAACTTCAGGTTATGTTAGTGTTTTTGATCCTTGCCTTTCCTTTATATTATTTTAGATAATATATGCTATAAAATACAAGCATTTTGTATTAAATAATATAAATTTTATATTTGAACTTAAAAATTGTGTGAGACAACCAAAATTTGCACACTTGTTTTTATCTAGTTAATTTAAAAAGTCTATATTGTACATATTATTTTCAATCAATTTTATATTTCTTGAGTATAATAATTCCGTATTATCAATTAAATTTTTTTTCATGAAAAAGAGTACCACCTTATTGATTAGAGCGAAAAAAGAGTATTTTATAGATTAGGAGTGGGAATGCAAAAATTTTTATTGATGCGACCTGATAATTTTCTCGTGCAACATAGATAACTATCGATATGAATTAAATTAATTTTTGTTTATTATAAAAGACCTCGCTCGTAAGTTTTAGGCGGTTGAACTCTGATGTTTTTTTTAATCCAATTTTTTACGTCAAAATTGTATTCCCTATAAGGTTTTACTTTTTTTTAAACAAATTTCATTGCAGCTCGCATTGCAGAAATACAGATAATTAATTTCAATTTTTTTCGGGTAAAAGGAACAATAACAGCTAGGTAGCAAACCATATTCTAATACTTATATTGTATACAAAATAGATTTAGCAGATGCATGTTAATGAAAAGTAGTATTTTCAATCAAAAAACTGCAGAAGAATGTAAATAAAAATTACGTCAGTGCTTACGTCTATTGAATATTGCACAAGGCTCTGGCATGAGAATAATTAAAACTCAATGATAAGAAGTGTATTGACACAAGTTTTTTTACTAAGGAGAGAAAGTGCAATGGTGTAAGCTTATAATTATTGTAAAAAATCAACTTTAATATAATAAAATTTGTTTTACTAGCTGCAGTAACTCCACATTTTTTTTCATATCTGCGCCTAAAACTTTTCAGGATTTTTAATATATTCTTTTGAATACTTGAAAAAATTTTTTTTAATTCTAAATTTTTAATTCCGCGAAAACAATACTAAGAAAACGTTAATGCTCTATATTTTTGATTATCGGAGATGCTCTTGGTACGATCGCAGAATCACCTTGATAATTTTTTTCTTATTCTTAACGTTAGTCATGCACGATAAGAACCTCCAATGTTCTTTGTTTATCACTAGCACGCGTTTGTTGTTGAACAAGCATCGCAAAAAAATTTTAATTTCAATAATATACTTTATCTTAAAATTTTTTCTTTTGTTGATTTAAAATTAACCATTTATTTACAATTTCAAATGAGATAATATAACTTGATTGTTATTACGATGTGTCGAAGAATACCGAAAAATTTAGCAACATTCGGTGCACCTATATAACTTCGTTTATAAATATATTTTATGAGTTTATTCACCTTTCAATTTTCTTTAGGTTGGCTTACTTCGCTTGACTGCAGAGAAGCTTCGTTAGAATCAAATTATAATTGTAAATTATGCAATCATAATCTAAAAATTTCGATTCGTTATTTTACTACGTAATTCGCAATTACAAGTTCATTGGGAATGCAAATTGTACTTTTATCTTCATATAACTGTATAACTGTATGATTTTTAAAGAGAATTCTTAAAATAAAAACAAACCAAATAGAGTTAAACGGAATCTTTCAAAGAATAAAATCAGCTATTGATGACTAGGATTGAATAACAATTACGGCTTTTACCTACAATTGAAGCTAAATTAACAATTGATATATTTTTCTTATTTATAGCATGAAGTTTAAAAAATTAATTAAACTTTAGGTCTCCTACTTTTGAAGTTTTGAAACAATATTGAGTATCTTTGAAGGAGGCCGAAGGTCAGGGAAAACCTGGAAATCAGGGAAAAGTCAAGGATTAAAAAAAAAATTTCAAAAGTCAGGGAATTTCTGTAAGAAACACTTTAAGTAACTGTCAAAAATGATCGGGGCTTCTGAATTTTCTTGATTTTTTCTTGAAGATTGATCTCTTCGGTTGAAAATTTAACTAATCCATTTTTAGAAAATTAATCTTCTTGGTTAAAAAATCAATTTCTGGGTTGAATGTTGAACTCTTTTGTTGAAAATTCATTTTTGTTGGTGAAGATTTATCATTTTATTTGAAAATTCATCTCTTTAGTTGAAAATTCAACTATGTGGTTAAAAATTAAACTATTTTTATGAAAATTAGACTATTTGGTAAAAAATTCTCTTTTTTGATGAAAAGTCATATTTTTTATAAAAAATGCAACTACTTGGTTGAAAGCTGATTTACTTTGTTAAATAGTTTTGTTTTGAAGATTGATCTCTTCGGTTGAAAATTTAACTAATCCATTTTTAGAAAATTAATCTTCTTGATTAAAAAATCCATTTTTGGGTTGAATGTTGAACTCTTTTGTTTAAAATTCATTTTTTTGGTGAAGATTTCTCATTTTATTTGAAAATTCATCTCTTTTCATCTCTTTAGTTGAAAATTCAACTATTTGGTTAAAAATTAAACTATTTTCATGAAAATTAGACTATTTGGTAAAAAATTATCTTTTTTGTTGAAAAATCATATTTTTTGTTTGAAAATGCAACTACTTAGTTGAAAGTTGAACTACTTTGTTAAAAATTGATTATCTTTTTAGATTCGCCTCTTTGGTTGAAAATGTAATTTTTTTAATTCATTTTTTTTGGCTAAAAATTAATTTTTTTTTATCTAAAAATTTAACTATTCTATTCGTTGATAAGTTGAATAATTTATCGCTGATAAGTTCAAAATTTAATTATTTGGTAGAAAATTCACGTATTTTGTTGAAAATTCGTCTTTTTGGTTAGAAAATTAATGTTGTTTGTTTGTCTTTTTTGGTTAAATGCAACTATCTGAAAATTAGTTTTTTCGATGAAAATTTATTTTGTAAACTGAAAGCTTGACGATTCCATTTTTGGTTCAAAAATATGTCTTTTAGTCGAAAATTCAACGTCTTCTAAAAAATTGGGGATTTTAGCTTAAAAATTTAACTGTCCTTGGTTGAATTTTAATCTCTTTTGTTTGAAAATTCCAAAATTCGGTTGCAAACGCATCTTTGTAGTTTGAAAATTCAACTATTTTTATAAAGTCATTTTTTTTGGTTAAACTTTCAACTATTTCGTTAAAAGTTTAACTGTTTTGTTAAATTTTCGTCCCTTTTGCTGGAAAGTTAAACTATTTGGTTGTCAATGCAACTTTTGGGTTAAAAATTAGTTTTTTGTTGTTGAAAATTCATCTATTTTCTTGAAAATGCTATATATTTCGACTTAAAATCTTAGGAATTTAAAGTGTTTCATATTACATTCAATATTGTATTTACATTTCTTTGATTTAAAAAAATTAATCTCCTTTTTTGTGAAAGATCACCCTATTTCCTTTCTTTGAGAGAATTTTGAGCTACGTTACCTCTCGATTACGAATTTGGTATCACGTTTGCAATCATTTGCATGAATAATTAATAAGTAATCAGCCTGATCAGAGAAATTACCAATCAGCTTCTAAGGAGATTGAATCGGTATTAGATACATTCACGGACTGAGTAATTCAATAAGCTTGACTTGTATAAATCGAACAATGAAGAAGATACGTTCCTTTTTTTCTAGCGATTGGAATGTGTCAGTGACTATTGCCAAGAGGCTCCTTTGTTGTAGGACGCGAGTTTCTTATCTGAGGAACAGTCAGTCCTCTTCCCATTGTCAAACGAAAAATCGAGAAATTTTTTATGATTCAGTAAAAACGTCAGGTCGCAAAACCTTAATCAAGTTATACGACCAACATAAATCTTATCGTTTCCCTGCATTTTGAAATTATCAATATGAAGAGAGAAATCTGTGCATTTCGCCTTTACCCAGATATTCACTGATATTGTGAACGCAGTGGTCTATTGACCAAATTTTCCGGACGATAATTACGGTTAATTGCGAAATGGCGATAAGCGATATCAGTTGACTCACTTCTCCTTGATGCTCTTGCATTTTTTTTTGCAATACAATATAATGTATCGTAAAACGGGGTAAAGTCGCTCATATAGGGTAAAATTGCTCATTTAGGGTAAAGTTTCTTACCTCCTATTTTATATTAATTTATATTTAAAAATACAATATCAAATTTCCTAGGGCGAAAAGTAAAAGATTATCGACTGTTTTAATTTGTAGAGCTGACAAACTTTATTTTGAAATTTATTTGCTGCGAATTTATTGGTGAGAAACTTTACCCCACATGAGCTACTTTACCCCGTTTTATGGTATTAAGTTACCTTCTCCTTTTAAATAATTTTTTAGAAAAATAGGAGTAAAGGAATTTTCGATAAACTGAAGTTGAAGTTTAGGTGTAATCCACAAATAAATGTGGAACCTTAATGAAATTAGATTTAGAAAAGAAAATGGGTTAATAGCAAGTAACTTTTACAAACTTATAATTTTTTTGACACAAATAATTTTTGGTTAAAATTGTTATTATTTGGTTTAAAATTCAAAAATTTCATTGCAAATTTGTCTTTTTGGTTTCAAAATTCACCTGTTATCTTAGCAATTTAATCTTTATTGGTTAAAATGCAATTTTTTGGTTGAGAATTAATCTTTTTTGGTTGATGATTCAACTATTTTGTTTAAAATTTGTCTTTTGTATACGAATTCAACTTTTTTTGATTTAAAATAAAATATTTTTTAGTTTAAAAAACGATTTTTTTAATACAAATTTAACTAGTTTGTTGAAAATTCTTCTTTTTTTTAGTTGAATATTACTTTTTTATGTGAAAATTTAAATATTCCATGTTTGGTTAAAAATTTACCTTCTTTAGTTGAACATTCATCTATTTTTTTGAAAATTTGTGTATTTTGTTGAAGATCCGTCTTTTGTAATTAAAAACAAATTTTTTCAACCAAAAATATAAATATTCCATTTTTGATTGAAAGTTCATCTTTTTGGTCGAGAATTCATTTATTTGCTGAAAAATTCTTTTTTTTGTCGAAAATGCATTATTTTCATTGAAAATTAATTCGTTTAACTAAAAATTTTAATATTTCATTTTTTGTTGAAAAATCATCTTTTTGGTTGAAAATTATTTTTTACTGACAATTGAACTGTTTTATTTTTGGTTAAAAATGCCTTTTTTTTTTGTTAAAGATTCGTCATTTTAGTTAAAAATTAATTCTTTTGGTGGAAAATATGACTATTTTGTTGAAAATTTGTTTTGTTGAAAATTAATTTATTTTCTTCAAAACTCTTCTTTTTTGGACTGAAAATTCAATTATTTTGGTAGAAAATTGATAATTCTGTGTTGAAAATTCAATTTTCTGTTAAAAATGCATATTTCCTGGTTGAAAAATTACGTTTTTGTAGAAATTTCGTCTTTTTATCTTGAAAATTCCACATTTAGGATGAAATTTTTTTTCTTTATTGACTGAAAAATAATTTTTGGGCGAATATTCAACTCTCGTTGAAAAATCCTCTTTTTGGTATGGAAATTAATTTGCTTTGGTTGAGGATTAACTATTTTGTTGAAAAATCGTACTTTTTGGTTGAATTCAACTGTTCTTCATTCGAAAGTTAACTATTTTGTTGAAAACTCCTTTTTTTGTGTTGTTAAAATTTTAATTGTTTTAACTGAAAATTTATTTATTCCATTTTCGATTCAAAAATGAGGTTTTTGAGTTGAAAACTCAACTATTTTGTGGAAAATTTATCTCTTTTATTGCAAATTTAACTATTTTCTTGTAAATCAACTATTTGGTTGAAAATTCATTTATTTTGTTGAAAATGCAATACCTCTAAGTTTTAATAATATTTTTTAAAGTTAAATACTTAATTTGTGGGTGACCCCTTATAAAATTGTGTGACTGTTGTCACTAAAACTCTTTAAAATAAATTTAGATATACACATTTTTTTGAATTAACATTATTTATATCCGAGGTGTAAGTTCTTTTTGTACCAGAAAAAACATTATAACTCAGGGAAAATTAAAAATTGTTCAGGGAAATGTCCGGGAATTTTGAAACTGGGATTTTGCAGCAACGCTGAAAAAGGATTTTGCTATTTAAAATATGGAACTATAGACTCGAAATAATTTTCCACTCGTGTCAGAATACTTATCGATTAAAAAAATGTTAATTGGCCTCATTAAGGTTATAATCAGATCTCGATTCATCCGATAAAATATTTAAAAATAATAATACTGCGTTTCAAACAAATAGAGATTTATATTGATAAATAATGTAGTAAAATTTAATGTGAAACTCAAGAAGTTTAAAATTGACAATTTTTAAAATATCATTAGGAATTGTATTATATTCTACTTTAATAAAATGCAATTCTGCAACTATTTAACACGTGGTTGTGTAATCAACGTAATGTTACAAAACGCTGGACTTTCCAAAAGGAAACTTGTCGAATAGATGAAGTTTCCTTTTAAATGAAATAATCTTTAGATTGTGGCAGTTTCCTGTGACCTAATTTATTATCCACTTATGGATGTATTTTACTTTGTTTCAGGATGGCGAATTGTTGGAAAAAAATAACGAGTGGATATACGAATGGAGTTCCAGACCAGATCAAATGCCACCAAAGTAAGAAAACTTAAACTTTCTTAAATAATTGAAGTATGTAAAAGGAGATATTAAATATTTCAGATCCTTTCCTATCTAAGAAAATAGGTGAATCAAGTGGCTGTTTTCAGTTTGTTCTTCTGAATTTTCTCGAATTTAGCAAATCGCCATATCTAGATAAGGAATTTTAGACTCGATTTTCGATCTAAAAATTTACTTCTGAAAAGGAACATTTAAATTGTTTTAAAAATGACAAAAGGATTCCATTCATAACTGCGCCATCAATTTTTTAAATCAAAAGTTGCAAATAAGTAATTCTATTTGAGGATAAAAATTATTTCTAAATGTTTCTAAACATTATTGATTAAAGAGAAACTTGTAATTAAATTTTTTTTTAATATTGGGAAATAATTCTGTTTTCAACATTTTGCTGCCAGACTATAATTTGTAAACTTTTATAAACTGTATTTAATGATAGAAAAATTGTGGGTACCGCTAAGCAAAAACTTACCGGTACCAACAATTTTTAAACGAAATGTAGATTTTTGAAGATTTTGAAATAAAATTTTGAAGCCTTTTAAGCATTTTGAAGGTTTTAAGATAATTAATTTTTTTTTCTTAAGATTCCAGAAAAAATTTAAAGTGATTAAAAAAATTAAATTAAAGAAAATATTAAAAAAGAATAAAAAATATTTCAAATTTTTTCCTACAATTTTCGAAAAAAATGCAGAAGATTTCAAAGTAAGATTTTGCAATTTTGCAAGATTAAAAAATGTTAGAAAAAAATGCAATAAGTTGCAAGAGACTTTCGAAAGGTTTCAAGAGAATAAAAAAAATGTCTTGAGATTTCTCGGAAAAATGTTTAATGATTTTTTATTTTACAATATTTATTTTAAGAGAATATATAAAAAGATTTCAAAACTTTACAAAAGATTTCCAAAATTATCAGAAAAGAATCTGGAAGATTTGAAAGTAACTTGTTTAATTTTGTAAAATTTTTACAAAATCTTAGGAAAAATTCCAATCATTTTAACAGATATTTAGAAGTTTTTAAAAATTTTCATAAATAATAATAAATTTTAAACAAAATGTAGATTTAAGAAGATTTCGAAATAAAATTTTGAGTTTTTTAAAGATTTTAAAAGGTTTTAAGATAATGAACAAATTTTCTTAAGATTCTTGGGAATATTAAAAGTGATTATTTATTTTTTTAAATTAATTTTAAGAGAATGTTTCAAAGGTTATAAAACATTACAAAGAACTCCAAAGTTGTCAAAAATGATTCCGGAAGATTTATAAAAAAAATTTCAAGAATAATTAGAGTCCCTTTAAAAGATATTTAGGAATTTTTAGAATTTTGAAGATATTAAAAATATGTTAAAATTTCGAAAGATTTTCGAACGTTTGTAAAATATTTTTAAATTTTTTCCAAGCTTCAAGAAGTCTTAAATATCTTTTAAACTACTTAAATTTTACTTAAAATTTTGTAAAATAAAAAAAAATTCGATCATTTTCTGGATCATTTTTCGACATTTATCTAAAATCTTCAAAAATATTTTTTAATTTTCTTGAGAAACCTAGGAAAATTATATTTACATAAACTTAAAGCAAATAAACAAAAAAAATTATGAAATAGTCATTCGAAAATTTTATTTTGTATTAAAAATTAATTTCCCTCTAAATTATAATTTGTCCAGAATTTTTTTCCATCTTGACTGAAAAATCTTTTTTTATTGAAATTCGTCTTTTTGGTTTAAAAATTCATCTTCTGGATTATTTTGAATGAATTTAATGTTTTTATTAAAATTGCAACTGTTTGGTTCAAAATTAAATTTCTTGGTTGTGGATTTAACTATTTTGTTTCAAATTCGTCTTTCTGGATGAATTCAACTCCTTTTGATTTAAAATGAAAATCTTTTTTAGTGTTATATCAAGTATTACATTTTTTCGTTAAGAATTCATCTTTTTCGGTTGAAAATTCGTCTTTTTGGTTGCGGATTCAACCACCTTGTTGAAAATTCTTTTTTTCTATGAATTCAACTGTTTTTTATTTAAAATTAAAAAAAAAATTTGAATTGGAATATAATCTATTACATTTTTCGTTGAGAATTCATTTTTTTTTAATTCAACTACTTATTTAAAAGTTGCACTAATTTGTTAAAAAGTGTTTTTTTTTCGTTGTAAATTAATCATTTAAGTTGAAATTTCGTCTTTTTGGTCGAAAATTGATCTTCTGGGTAGAAAATTAATGTATTTGTTTGAAAATTAAAATTTTTGAATGAAAACTGTTTTTGATTTAAAACAAAAATCTTTCTGGATTAAAATATCAACTATTACATTTTTTGTCAAGAATTCATCTTTTTGATTTAAAACTTCAAGATTTTGGTTGAAGATTATGTAATTTTTGTTGATGAAATTTTCATTTAACATATCTGAAATTTTCAAAAATGCTTTTAAATTGTCTTAAGATGCTTAGGAAAATTATATTTATATAACCTTAAAAACAAATAAACCTAAAAAATAAATAGTTATTCGAAATTTTTATTTTGTATTAGAAACTATTTTTCCCTCCAAATAAAATAAGTACACTTTATAAGTTTCAAATTCTATTCCCAAGTTTTGATATGTCTATTTTCTACTAAGGAAATTTCTTAGAAAGGAAAGAACAAGTAAAGGCTATTGCGGCAATTGTTATTATTTAAAAAATTGAATATATTATTCATTCACTTACTATTTTTATTACGCATCTGGAAAGACCCGTGAAGATATCATTATCATGGAACGAAATTAGCAACGGATTAAGATAATATCGATACAAATATGGACGATACAATATTCTCTTGATCCAAACAAATTTTTGTCTTAATATACTTGTCGTGCCAAAAATCAGATCTCTGAAAAAATAGTTTTTCTATGATTTTGAGAATCAAAATAATATTACTGATGATGTAATTTGAAACAAAAAACATTATTTTTAATGACAAAGTTTAAAGATGACAAAGAATGTATTCCAACGATGTTCGAATTTAATACCGAAATGAAAGTACGATAAACTTACTGTAAATTTTTCTATGGCTGAAATCGTTAAAACAATTTTTTGTTGAAGAAACAATTTTTTAAACAAACAACTATATTTGATAATTATTTACTTATTTTCAAAATTTAAAACAGAATTGTAGGAAATGTTTCTCCCGAAAAAATAAGACGCGATTTATAATTCAATCATTTTTAAGAAATTGGTAAGAAGCGAAAGTAAGAAAAAATTCAATCGCAAAAAAATATTGTTAAAATCACGATTTTTCGTAAGTTTTAAACTTTTTTAAAAAAAAGTAATGTTTTTTCTTTCATACGACATGACTGATGATACCATTTCAATTATTAAAATCGTAGAAATTCCAACAAACAAAAATTAAGATCAAACACAGAAATTAATATTTTAATATTTTTTGTTTAGAATTCACCTCTTTTCGGTTAAAAATTGTATTGAAAATATATTTATGTTGTTCAAAATTTGAAAATTTTGTTCAAGTCATTCTTTTTGGTAGGAAAATCATCTCTTTAAGTTAGAAATTTAACTATTTTGGTAGAAAATTCAACTATTAGGTTGGAAAATTCATATTTTTGGGCTTAAACTTCAACTGTTTTGTAGAAAAATCGTCGTTTACACTTGAAAATTCATCTTCTTGGGAGGAAATTAATTTATTCCACACTTGGGTTGAAATTTCACCTTTTTTGGTTAAAAATGCAATTATTTGGTTGAAATTTGTTTTCTTATCTGACTAAAAAATCCTTTTTGGTTAAAATTTTGTCTTTTTTGGTAGAAAATTAATCTTCTGGGTTCTTCTGGTTGGAAATTCATGTATTTTATTGATAATTCATTCAATCATTTTTAAGAAATTGGTAAGAAGTGAAAGTAAGAAAAAATTCAATTACAAGAACTATTGTGAAAATATTTATTATTCGTACGTTTTAAGCTTTTTTTATAAGGTAAGACTGATAATATCGTTTAAATTCTTAAAATGAAAGAAAATTTTTTTTTCATGGACCAGATACTTTGAAGAAAATGTATTTTAAAGAAGAAACTTGATATTCTTGGATTAAGATAATATTGTATCGTCCGTATTCGTACCGATATTTTCTTGATTCAATGCTAATTTTTTTCCATAATGCAAAACGTATTAATGTAACTCGTGCGACATTGCACGTCCACAGGGTTTACAATCTAACGGGTTATCGATGAACTCTCGCGTAATGATAATATGCCTATTTAAGACGTTGATGTATTTCGTCATTAATTTTTGTTGTCCTTTCATAGAGACTGGAAATTCAAACATCCCCTGAACATCACAAAAAGGAAAATGTACAGCATTAGAACAGCGAAAGTTGGAAAACAAGGACTGTTTTCAAAAGAAGTTTTGTACACTGTTTTCCTGACAAACTTCTTGTCTCTACTGATTGGAACTGGAGTTGGGTATGTTTTTGCTCTAAGATATTTCTTGAAAATATTACTTTTGATTATAAATATTATAAAATCACGTGAAATTATATGAAATTTGATATTTCCTGAAATCCTTCAAAAATTATTATTAAATACCTTGAGAGCTTTTAAAAACCCTTAAAACCATTGAAATCCTCGGATATCTTATAAAATCCCTTGGAATCTTTCAAAATATCCTTAACCCTTATAGTTCATTTAAAGTCGTTCCATATCTTCTGATATTTTAGCAAATGCTTTAAAACCCCATGAAATTTTTTAAAGTTCATTAAAATTCTTTGAAAGTTTTAAAAATACCCTAAAATCTTTTAAATTATTTTGAATTCTTTCAAATTATTTAAATCTATTGAAAAATCCATGTAATATCTTAAAATACTCTACAATATTTTTTAATCCTTTACAACTTTTTAAAGCTCTTAAAAATTATTTGGAATTTTTGAAAATACCCTAAAATCTTTAAAATCATTTGGAATTCCTTCAAATGATTGAAATCTACTAAGAATTCCTTGGAATAATTCAAAATACCCTAAAATATTTAAAATCCTTTGAAATCCCTTAAAAATTTTACATACATATTAGGATGATTCATTTTATAAGGAAAAGAAATTTCGAATCTGAACATGCACAGTAGCCTAAGTTGAAGCTACTTATTCAAAAAATTAAAAAAATTGGATAAAATAAAAATCTGATATGATTTAGAGGTCCTCTATTTAAGTTTTATCTTTTTTATTAATTTTTGGTTGTTTTTCTTTTCTCAGTGACGTGTTAAATTGTACACCATTGAATGCAAATTTTTAAACTCATTTTTAAGGAAAATCATGATTTTATCTTACTTGATTAACATTTTTCTATAAGAATTGGGCATACGCTGTGCTAATTAAAAAGTACAATAAGCAAGTTAAAAAAAAAGTTAAAAAATGTTCATTAAATTATTAACAATGATGCATAAAAAGGGATCATTTTATATGTATGCATTTTCAAGACGTGGAGAAAAGAAAAGCGGCAAAAATCAATTAAAAAAGTCAAAACTTAAATAGGGTGCCTATAAAGCATATCAGATTTTGATTTAAAAGTTGATTTGAGTTGAAAGAATGGAAAATAAGAAAGTGACTTTTATTTGAAAATTAATTAATTTGTAGGTGTTTGTAAAAGTAGCTTTTTTTAATCATTAAACTTCCAAAATAAGTGATTTTTGGAAGTACCACAAATTTTGAAAAGAGCTAATTTTTCTATGATTAGCTCAATTTTAACAGTCGCAGTTTTTAAATATGAAATAGCTGAAATAACAAGTCTTCTATGTTAAAAAGTCTATTGAGTCTTCGGCTTTGGAACTTTAACGCTACTTGCAAATTGTTACAAAATTATTGAAAATTAAAAGACCTTTAATGTGAAATGCATACAAGTTTTGAAATTGTTTTCAAAAAGTATATCATAGTAACGTTTCACAATGACAATCAACTATTCACTTTTTCTAAAGTTCCATCATATTTCTTTTGAATCTTTTGCCGACAAAATATGTTGTTTTTAAAAAAAAATTAGGCGACATATATTTTTCTGATTTGAGGAAAGAAAACTCCTCCGAACTTATGAGTATTTTAATTTCGAAATTTTGTTTTAAAAAACATCAATTCTCTCTTTAAACCTTTAAACCTTCATCACTTTTACTTCATTGAGATATTTAAAGTTTCTTTCCAGATTCTAGTGAGGTCTTCTTTTGAAGTCCGATGGAAAATTTTAAAAAGGCTAAAAATGAACAAAATGGCGCTATTTGCAATTTTTTAAATTTGTGTACGGGCCAAACCATGTCTGTGTCCACGAGAAATAAACAAATTTTAAAAAATGGCAAAAAATAAAAAGGCGGGGGTTTTGTGAAAATAAGTTCTTTATATTTAAAAAAAAGCGACATAATTTTGTTAATTTTTATATTTCTTAAAATTTTCCAACGAATTTTAAAAGAGGACCTCACTAGAATCTGGAAAGAAACTTTTAATTGCTTTAAATATCTTAATTAAGTGAAACGTCATAAAGGTTTAAAGAATGAATTAATTGTTTTTTTTTCCTAAATTGAAAAAATACTTATTGCCTAATTTTCTCTTTAACATAACTTATTCTGTCGCCAAGAGATTCTACGACTTCAAATGATTCGAAATAAATTGGTTCCGGAAGAAAATTTCTGAAAAAGGCAATAAGTCCAGGTGTAGATCGGAACAGAAAAACAGGAATTTATGTCAAACGCTGGGATTCGTTAAAAAAATTATACAACTTTTAACGTATAACAATTAAGCTTTTTTGACAATTTTACGAGTTTTTCAGTTTTGAATGCCCTAATTTTGACGTGTACTTTTGGATAATTCGAATTAAACGAAGTGTTCCATTTTAAGTGTTCATAAGAAAGTGATTTTTGATATCGAATGTTTCAATAAGAAAATTTTTCTTTTGGAAACTTAATTCATTTTTAAGTTCCAAAATTTGCAAATTCTTTAATTTTTAATGTTTGGATTTATACTTATTCAATTTGAAAGGTTTTAAAAAAAATGTGGATGAAATGGTTAGATTTTATTATCCAGGATATCTATTATTGAAAATTGATTAATTAGAATCATATCTTCAAAATTGTTACATTTAAAACGCTGAAATTTTAGATGTTTTATATTATTATTAAATAAAAAAATCTTCAATTTTGTTGAATTATCCGAAGTTTCAGCTTTAAATGTTTCAATTTTGTATTGTAAAACTATGATGTGGACATCATTTAAAATTTTGAACTCTTCTGTTTGATAATTGTTAATTTCTTAAAGTTTAAATATTCTTAACTAAAACTTATTACTTTTTGAAGGGTTCTAGTTTGAAATAGTTTTGTGAATGCTTCAGTTTGAAAATCTTGAATTCAGAATGCTTAGAATTTGAAACTGTTCAATTTTGTCGTTCTCACTGAAAATTGTTTCTTCTTGAAGGCTTGCGAGTTAAAAATGTTGCAACTTGCAAAAAGCAAAGAACTGTTAATCTTATAATTAGAATTTGAAAAGGATTTATGGAAATTGAAAAAAAAATTACTTATTGAACCAAAAATCTTTTGCTTTCAGAGTTTGGTTGACCAGGCGAGGACTTTTGATGGCTAGGGTGACCATCGACTGAACTTCTATCGATTAACTGCAAGACGAATTGTGATCATAGCGAAAAAAAACTGATCGCAAAAAGCTGGCTACGGGACGCAAGAAAGACTGATGTTGGAAGGCTAAAGAAGCACATACTTCTCATTATTCGATAAACTTTTCTTACCTTCTACTTTGCAGTCAATGTACTTCTGAAAATAACGGCACATTTCAAAAAGAACGCACATTACTAATTATTAAGAAGAAAAAAAGGCTTTTTAAGATGAAAAAAAGGGAAAAAGGAGGATCGACGTGAACTGTAGTTGATAACGCGAACCTGTCCATTTTATACCGTTTCTTATAATGCGTTTTTATCTGCGATAATCGTTAGAATAGCATGGATAGTATTTATCTGTAACTTTATTGGATAGAGAGGAAGTGAGTGAATTGAGAGGAAATGATGGGAGAGAAAGTGAAGCTGTGATTGAAAAAGCAGCAGAGAGAATAAAGGGTTAGGGCAAATTATGTGAATTTGCTTTTTACAAGGATTAATCGTTAGTTTTTAACGACAGAAAATATCTACAAGCATAATCCTCGCGTAACCGAAATACATATTACCATATTACCCTCTTTTCTGTATGATCGAATGGAACTTCGAAACAGTCGCACTAATACAGGAAATGCTTTTCTATCTATATTAAATTTAAATATTTTAAATGGATCATGCATCAAAAGCAAACAAAAAAACTTGTTTATGTTCCAGTGAGTTTATTTCCGATAAACTATCGACACTGGTAAAACTTTCAGAAAAATGTATTTCCTAGTTTACTTTTTTTACTTTTAGAGTAGGGCTGATTCGAAGTTAAAAAGTAGTTCTTTTATAACAAGAAACGTAGTTTTTACTGTTTCGAGAGACACAAATGTCAATACATATTCTACGTTAGATTAGAAAAAAAGTAATAAAATGTTGGACTAATATAACGTAAAGTTTCCTCGCTGAACTGTCAAACTATTTTCTCTTTCATTACATTACGATTACTGGCACAATCAAAAGGGAACAAAGAAAAAATTTGGTTGAGTGCTTATTCTCTTGTTAAATAAGCCCTTAGTGAATTAATTTTTGTCGAATTATGAAACAAACAGTTTTCTGCTATCGTGCATGAGTATTGGGTGTACCGATAATCAATTTGCTCCGATTAAAAACTTCGGATAGAATTTATTAAAACGAAAGTTTATCGGAGGATTTTAGAAAATGTACGACGTTTTGTTCTAAGGGATTAAATGACCTAGTCGATTTTGGCAAGAAGTTATCGTAGATGTTATAGGAAAAAAAGTCGGAAATTCGCTCTTAAAAAACTGATTTTTGTTTTGGTTTACATCCTCCGTGAAATTGAACGAAAATAATTATCTTCTATTGCAGTGCCGAACTGTAGAAAAAATGCGAATTTCTGTTTAAAAAAAAAAATAGATGCAATGTATTTTATACGATGCTCTTACTTTGTATCAGTAGATATTTATGCATTAAATTTGTAATGGCATCGTTCATAATTTTACTCTTATTATTTTTAGTTCTTCCGTTAGTAATATACGGTGTTAAGGTATTTATATCGAATCTTTCCCGAGGTACTGATGAATTCTTTATTTTTATCTCTGGATATGACAAAGAATATGTTTCACAGGTTTGTAATTATTATCAAATAAAGCATTTTGTAAATTTATTCTTGGGTTTTTACTGCAAATACTAGTGTCACAGTCCCTCCACTTTTCTACTTATTCCTCTTTCTTCCTCATAAATGCAGACCTCGGATTCACCACACTTATTGGCACTGTTTGACACTTTTTGAGCGATGTCACAATTTTTTTGCTTCTATTTCAAAAAAAAAATGACATTAAAGACACTGTTTTATCACATTTGTCCGCCATCTCATCGAATCACAACACACCGGAAAATTGTTTAAAGTTTTTTTTCTGAAATTGTTAGTTTTTGTAAGTTTTGACCCCGTCTCCTGTCGTATGTAATTTTTGTCGAATACTTTTTTTTCGTGGATTATTTAGGGGTAGACAAAAATGAACTTTTACAGGGGGGGGGGGCGGGGTAAAATCTTACTGTTTCTTATAAATTAATAAAGTAGTTCAACTTTTAACCAAGTAGTTGAATTTGAGCGAAAAAAGATGAATTCTCAATCAAAAATGTAATAGCTGATATTTCAAGCAAAAAAAAGATTTTCATTTTAAATAATTGAATTGAAGCAAAAAGAACAAATTTAAACAAAAGAAATAAATTCTCAACCAAAACAGATTCATTTTCAACTAAACAGTTGCATTTTTAACCAAAAAGATGAGCTTCCTACAAAACAGGTGCATTTTTCACCAAGAAGTTACATTTTCAACTAAAAAGATGAATTTTCAACAGAGAAGATTAATTTTCTACCAAAAAGATGAATTCTCAAGAAAATTCATAAATGTTAACCGCATAGTTGAATTTTCAAAAAAAAAAAAAAAGATTAATTTTTAACAAAATGCATACATTTTTAAACAAATAATTGAATTTTCAACCAAGAAGATTATTTTTCTACCAAAAACGACGAATTTTTAACCAATTACATAAATTTTCAACTAAATAGAACAATCGATGTGACGTTAGTTCAAATCTTATTTGATTAACCTTTAGCTTATACATTTTTCGTTTCTGAAAATTTCTAACCAAATAGTTAAATCTTTAAACTGAAAAAGATCAATTTTATTAATGCGGAGTAGTTTAATTTTCATTTAAGAGAATTAATTTTCAAGAAAGAAAAACGACTTTTCTACAAAACAATTTAAATGTGTACCAAATATTTGAATTTTCATGCCAAATAGACGAATTTTCTACATAACAGTTGAATTTTCAACAAAAAAGGTCATTTTCAATCAGTTGAATTTTTAAAAAAATATTTAAATTTTCAGTTCGAAATATTAATTAAAAAAGAAACGAATTTTCAACTGAAATTATGAATTTCCATCCAAAATAATGAACTTTTAAGAAAGTAGTTCAAATTTATTCAAAATAAAAAAGATTTTACCAACAAAATACCCGAATCCTCAATCAAAACCGATTAATTTTCAACCAAACGGTTGCATTTTTAACCAAAATATGTATTTTATATAAAAAAAGACGAATCTGCAACAAAATACGTAAATTTTCTACTAAATTGTTGAATTTTCTACAAACAAAGTTGGATTTTCATCACGAGTTTCAGGATGACGAGCCACTTCGAAATTTTTAACCAAATGGTTGAATTTTTGTTCAAGAATCAACAAATTACATACTTTTCAACTAAATAATTTGAAAAATGGATGTGATGGTTGCCCAAAGTTTATTTGATTAAATTTTAGTTCATATGTTTTTGTTTCTAAATTTTTTAAACTAAGTAGTTGATTTATTAAACTAAAAAATATCAATTTTAATCAAAAAATAGAGTAATTTAATTTTTATTTGAGAGCATTAAATTTCAATATAAAAAACGTATTTTCTACAAAGCAGTTTAATTTTTTATTAAATACTTGAATTTTCTACCAAATTGTTGAATTTTCAAGCCAAAAATGCGAATTTTCTACAAAATACTTGAATTTTCAAACCGAGAATATGATTTTTTAACTAAAATATTAATTTTCAACCAATCAGTTAAATTTTCAACAAATTATTTTAATTCCCAGTTAAAAATATTAATTTTTGACAAAAAAAAAAACGAAATTTCAACTAAAATTATGAATTTTCAACCAAAAGAATTAACTTTTAGGAAAGTAGTTCAAATTTCGAGTAAGGAGTTGAATTTTCAACATAGAAAGACGAATTTTCAACGAAACCAGACAGTTTCATTTTTAACCAAATAATGTAAATTTTCTACAGAAAGAGAAAAAATGTAGATCAAAAATGAATTTTAAGAGGAAATTGAAAAAGAATTCAAAAAATTTCAAATGATTTCCTAAAATTTCGAAAAGAATGAAGAAGATATTATATCCAAAATTTTATATTTTGCAAGATTATAAAATTTAGAAAGTTTTAAAAGGATTAAAAAATACTTGAAAAAATTTGGTATAATCTAAAACAAAATTTAGATTTGTGAAGATTTCGAACAAAAAGTTGAGAAGCTTTTTGAGAATTTTGAAAGGTTTCATGAGAATACAAAAATTTTCCTAAGATTTATAGGAAAACTTAAAATGTTTTTTTATTTTTAAAACTTTATTTTAAGACAATATTTACATACATTTCCAAAATTGTCAAAAAATAATCCGAAAGATTTTACGGCAATTTATTTAAATATACAGAATTTTTTTTTATACGAAAATCACAAATTATTTTTAAAAAAATATTTACAAGGTTTAGAAGTTTATGCAGATTTTTTTAATTTTAGGAAAAATGCGAATCATTTAAAAAGATAATTAGAAGGTTTAGAAGTTTTGAAAAGATTATAAATAATTTTTAAAGATTTCAAACAATTTTCAACCAAATGTGGATCTTTGAAGATTTCGAAGATTTTGAAAAAAATGTTGAAAGTTTCCAAGACAAAAAATGTTATGATTCTTGGGACAATTTCAAATGATTTTTTTTTCTGTTGAAAAATGAAAAATTTAGAAAAAGTTTCTAAGAGCAAATTGAAACAGATTTTACAAAATTTCTAATGATTTCCTAAAATTTCGAAAAAGAATGAAGAAAATTGTGTAGCAAAAATGTTCTATTTTGCAAGATTAGAAAATTTTATAAAAAATTCACGTAAGCTTAAGAGATATTTAGAAGGTTTAATAAGATTTAAAAAAAATCGCAAATTTGAGAAGGTTAACAAAAGTCTAAGACAAAATGTAGATTTTTGAAGATTTCGAAAAAAAAGTTTAGAAGCTTCTTAAGAAGTGTATGCAGATTTTTGTTCAATTATAGAAAAAATTCGAATCATTTGAGGATGTATTTAGAAGGCTTAGAAGTTTTGAAAAGACAACAAAATAATTTGCAAATGTTTAAAAAAAATTTTAGCTTGTGGGACAGACTTTGAGGTGATTTTTGAAATTCCTATCTCTAAAACTGGGAACCCGTTTCTTTATTATTATCTTTTTTAACTCAATATAAGTGATATCTGCGAATTACAATATTTAAAAAATGTTAATAATATTATATATCAATTTTTAATTTTTAGTTTGGGGCAAAAGTGCGTTACCAGACATTTTGGGTACTTTTTGATTTATAATTTCTAAACAAAGTCGTATCAAATTTGGAAATTTTACTAAATTCTACTTTGATATAAGTACTTTTTTCTAATATTTTTAGAAAAACTTTAATAATCAGAGAAAATGTTAAAAATATTTAAAAAATAAAGTTTAGCCCCATGTAAAGAATTTGAAATGTTTTTTTTTAATTCTACACTTTTTTTTAATTCGTACAATGTATTCGGTAAAGTAGTATACTTTATTTATATATGCTTAGAAAAAATTTAATAATCAAAGAAAATGTTAAAAATATTTACAAAATTAAAGTTTAGCCCCATGTAAAGAATTTGAAAATATATTTTTTTAATTCCACGCTAAATTTTGTTTAGATTGGTATAATGTGCTCGGTAAAGTAGTTTACCTGTTTATCTAAATGAAACCAACAAAGTGAGGTTATGCGCACTTGACTTGACAGGGGCAGTGGGGCTGGTTCGGCTGGTGAAACTTTTTTTAGATTGTAAACCCCTCAAGATTCGTAAATGATTTGGATTATTTAAATACGATTCTAAGAACTCGTAAGTACCAAATAATTATTTATATTTTCTGCAATTTCCCGGAGTATCTGGAAATGGATTTTTTTTGTAATTAATTAGGAAAACTTAAATGTTTACCGGCCGGTTATTCTGTGTACGTGGTCAGGTAATTCGTTTGTAAACTTTTATTTTTTTACATTTTTCTAATTAGAGTAATATTTTTGAATATTAAGCATTTTTTGGAATTCCTCTTTGGTTAATTTCTTTGCCATCCACAGGTATTGCGCTTCGCATTTATTGATTCTTGACATTTTTTAATATCTTATAGATTAATATATATTAAATAATATTAATAATAATAGCCACCTTTTTAGGAATTAAGCTATTTTTTTATACAATAACAATAGCTCAACATATAATTATCAAGCATATAATAAATATGAAAGATACTAAACTTCGAAAAACATGTAACATTTTTGGAGTTCAGCCAGTATTTTTTATTGAATGCTGCTCCAAAAAAGGTATGATTAAAAATTACCGTTTACTCAAATTGTTATTAAAATTATTACTTATTATTAATTAATTAAATATATAATTAATTAATTATTATTTATTAATTATTAATTGCTATTTCATGTTTATTACAAATTGATTTCACTCCAAAATGTGTAGTACAAATTAATGTTGCTCCAAAATCTCCAGAATTTTCATTATGATCATGGTTATTATTTATCATATATATATTATTATGGTTTTATTGTGTTGAAGAACATATAACACACTTGAAGTCCAGTCCAGTATTTTTTATTGAATGCTGCTCCAAAAATGTATGATTAAAAATTACTGTTTGCTCAAATTGTTATTAAAAGTATTATTGCTCAATTATGTTGATTACAAATTAATTTCACTTCAAAATTCGTAGTAAAAATTCATGTTGCTCCAAAATCTTTAGAATTTGTATTATTATTATAATGTTTAGGTATAATGAATTAATAATAATTGAAGGAAATATTTTAGATTTTTGCATCATCATGGGCGGTCTTTTAAAAGTAAAAGGGCTGCGCATGTCCGCTCAAAAACAGGAAACACTTTTGAAGTTAACAATCCTCTCCCTCGCTGCAGTTTTGTGTAATTATACATTTTATTTACTAGCAAGAGTTAAAATTTTTCAAGATTTCAAATACCTATTTCAAAATATTCATTTTTTTTTAGCATTTGCCACACGTTTATTCTCAGTATTGAGATTCGAAAGTGTCATCCATGAGTTTGATCCATACTTCAACTACAGAACGACCAAATTCTTAGTCGAAGAAGGCTTTTATAGCTTTTATAACTGGTTCGATGAAGGAGTTTGGTATCCTCTTGGCAGGATCATTGGCGGTAATTAAAAAAAAAATTATTTCATATTTCAAAATGTCTGCATACTTTTTATTTTATATCTATATAACATATTAAAAGTTGAGAAATTAAATTCAGTATGAATGTAAATTCCTCTTTAACGTCCAACATTCAAGTTTAAATACGAAATCTTTGGAAATTAAACAAAAAAAAGGATATAACTGTGGCCGCTGGACCCGGAAATCGAGAAATGACAGTAAATTTTTTGTTTGACCGGGAATTTTACAAATTTTTAGAAGAAAAATCTATCCGATCACATGATATAATGCAATTTAAAATAAGTTTGATTAATATTTTTTTAAATGTTGAGTTGAATTGTTAACTTTTCAAATTATGAAATCATTCAGTTTACAATGCCTAATTGTAAAATCTTTAACTTAAAAAATTTTTCATTTTGCGTCTTCATTTTCAAGCGTACATTTTCAATTTAAAGGATTTTAAAATAAAGTGTTCATGACCTACCAGAAGATGATCAGAGTTTTTTTTTAAATCTCACTACTTCCCTACTGAGTGCCCATTCGATAAATATTAGTTTTCCAAACATTTTTTGATAAAACATTATTTGCCAATGGCGACGCGTTTACGAAAAAATCAACTTTAAAAAAAATGTTCATGGGTTGAACTGTTTATTTATTATATCGTCATGTAAACTTATGTAAATATAACATTTTTAACACTTGTTTTTGATACAAAATTCTTTTTTTTCTTGTATTTTCAACAGCTAAAAATTGAAGAAAATTGAAAATTTTGTTTTCAACAGCTGAAAATTGAAAAAATTGAAAATCGAATTTTCAACTGTTCAAAATTCACCGGTTGGAAATTCAACTCAATTCTTCAACAGTTGAAAATTCAATTTCCTTCAATTTTCAGCAGTTGAAAATTCAAGAAATAAGCGAATTTTGTATTAGATAAAAGTGTTAAAAATGTTATATTTACAAATATTTACATGAGAATTTAATAAATTTTCAACTGTAGAAAAATTTAAAATTGAATTAAATTTTTAACACTGGAAAATTTCAATTTTAAACTGTTAAAAACAAAACTTTCACTTTTTCAATTTTTAGCTATTGAAGATTCAAGAAAAAAAAACTAATTTTTTATTAAAAAGTGTGAAATTCCATACATTTTTTTTAAAGTGGCTTTTTTGTAAACGAGCACTCAGTAGGGAATTTACGAGTTTAAAGAAAAAACTGCGATCATCTTCTGGTAGGTCATCAACACTGCATTTTAAAATTCTTTAAATTGAACAATGTACGCTTGAAAATGAAGACTAAAAATGGAAAATTTTTAAAGTTAAAGATTTTACAATTACGCATTGTAAACTGAATGATTTCATAATTAAAAAAGTTAAAATTTATGAGATTAAAAAAAATGCCAACTCTGATAATCTCCTTTTTAAACAATTAAAAACTAAAAGCTTTGGAAATTGAAATTTTTTGATAATAAACGTTTTAAATTGGTCAACTGTAAATATAAATGAAATAATGATTTTAAACATTTTATTTATTTAAAATTTAATTAATTTAAGTCCGAATATTAAAAATTCAACAATATTGGTTTTACAAGACAATTCTAAATTTGTTCCAAATTAAACAATTTACCGATGCTTTTATTCAATTTCAAATTCTATTCAAATATTGTTTCAGTATAAAATATTCCATTTTAACCCATTCCATTTTAAATTTTTAAATTAAAAAAACAACAATTTTTTAATGTTCAGAAATATTTGACTGTTCATTTAAAGTTAGAAATTATAAATCAAATATTAAAAACTGTACAATTTTAAACTGGATTGTTTGAAATAGCCTATGAATCGTTAAAATGTCAGAATGTTAATTTAAACATTTAACGTTACAATTTTAATTGCTCCATTTTCAATTTGTAAGTAAAAGTATTGAATTTCGATGTATAAGTAAAAATTGAATAATTATTAAGTTAGGACGACATAAAATAACTTATAATTTAAAAAGTGTTTATTTAAAAAAAATGTAATCGTTCAGTTCTTAATGTTTCTAACTTAAAATTGTTTAAAATACTATAATTTTGTAAACTGTTCGATTTTGAAGAGTACAAATTTTAAATGTTGCAGTTTAACAACATTTAATTTAAAATTGATCAATTGAAAACTGTTAAAAAGTTTCATTTTATACGTGTAAATTATTGAGAGCTTGAATTAAAATAAGAAAAGACGACAGAAAAAAAGAAAGAAGGGTATTTGGAGGTTGCCTTCTTTTTCTTTTCTCTTTTTTTTTTAATTTCCCTGTTGAAAAAGTTTGATAGGATTCGATAAAAAAAATTAATACTTTTTAATCCGTTTTCTGTATCCGCAATTAAAAACATTTGTTTTATATTGTTATCAAATCCTTTTGATAGTTTATCAAAATTAATATTCAATTAATAATGTTTATCGGAAGTGTCCCACGGTTTCCCGCTAAAAAGTAAATCAATTTCTGTCAAACTTTTTGATTGAATTGCTATTGATTTCTATCAAAGTAAAATAGGCCAGTGTCCCAGTAATTCCTGTACGTTTCTATCAGTTTATATACTCTTTTTACATTCTCATTCTAATGAGAAGGTATTGGTTTTATGTAAAATTTGACATAGTCGGTTTTCATCAAATCTCCAGGTTTTGAGACCCCCTGAGCCAGAAAAAACGGTTTTTACCAAGGTGTCTGTCTGTCTGTAGTCTGTCTGTCTGTCTGTCTGTCTGTCTGTAGCCACGATAACTTTCGAAAAAATGATCAGATTTGATTGAGCTTTGGCACACTTTTTTATGGCCGAAAAATAGAGAACGAGTTCGTTAACCAGCTATTTTGGATGAAAATTCAAAAAGTGAGCACATTTTGAAAATTTTTGAGACCACTTTTTTTGAAGATTTAAAAATTCTATGTATGGTTATTAGTAGTACGCAAAATGACGAACAAAATATTCTAATGACTTTTCGTGATAAAACAAAAATTACTGGAGTTATAGCATTTTCAAAATTCCAAAAAACAAACGAAAATGTACATTTTAAGCCGAAAAACGCACGATATGAAAAAAAGTCAAGAGGAGAAAAACGTTGCTTTTTGAACGCCCTATAATATTTTCATAACAACTTTTTGAATTTTTTGAAAAATAAAAAATTCAAATTTTGATCGCACAAAAAAATAATCAAAAATTCCATTTTGCTGTGAAACTATGCAAGATACGAGAAAAGATCATTTTACCAAAATTGTGCACCCAAAAAAGATCTACAAATTTCTTATCATTCACTTTTTGATATGACGCGTAGTTTTTGTTTTATTCGTAAAAAACAGCATTGAAAATAGAAAAATCAAATGCACAGAACCGAGCGTGGAACGCAAGGTTCAAATGATTTTCAAATCAAATATCGAGCGCGAAGCGCGAGTGTCTGGATGAGAATGTGTTCCTTAAGGTCGATAGAACCTTGAGTAAATGAAGTTCCTTTTCAGTCTAAAATAAAAACAAATTTAACAATCACTTAATATGTAGAGGTTTTGATAATTTTATAATATTTGCAAACAAACTTTTTCTTTTCATCGAAGTCGAACACGAAGTTGAAAAATCTAGAGCAACCGAGCGTAAAGCGCGATGTAGATACGCCCGAGCGCGTAGCGCGAGGTGAATACATAATCGAGCGCGAAGCGCGAGATCCAACAGTTGCGCGCCCTAGGCGCGCTCAAACTTGCGAGCGAAGCGAGCCGCGCGCGAAGCGCGCGATGAGAATGTGCCCGCGAAGCGGGCAGATTTTTTTTAATACAAATTCAATCAAAAATATGATATCCACATTCTACCCACTTTCATACGCTTCTTTTTAATAGAAATACAATAAAACCCTATTTAATGTGATAACCCGAATTTCCATCAATTTTAATACGCTTCTTTTATAGGAATCCTATCCAATTTGATTAAATATGTATTTTATCTGTAATTCCTGTCAATTTGAATATGCTTTTTTTGATGGAAATCAAATCAAATTTTTCGGGAAATCTTATACTTTTCTATCAACATTTTTTCATTGAAACTGTGTTAAATCTCAATCGCACAAGACTTGTTTCAAATCCTATGTTCCAGAATCTTGAAAGGTTTCATCTAACAATTTTTCAACGATTCAACCACAATCTATCGTGAAATCTTATACTTTTCTATCAACATTTTCCCAATGAAACTCTTGTCAAATCTTTTGCCCGTCAGAGTTGCATCTAATTCTATGTCTCTAAATCACGAAAAATGTTATCAAATTCTATCCGTTGTAAAATCTTATACTTTTTCTATGAACAGTTTCGTATTGAAGCACTATCAAATCTAATCCGTACCAAACTTAAATCACATCCTATTTTCCAAAACCTGGAAGATTTCTATGGTATTTTACTCTTCGAAGAATCTTATACTTTTTTACCAAGATATCGTTATTAAAACTCTATCGAATCTAATACAATGTGAACATTTTTATAGGAAAGTATAACATTTCTCGGCGGAAACAATTTGATAGAAATTCCCAAGATTCTGGTACGTAGGATTTTATACAAGCCTGACTTGGATATGATTTGATAGAATTTCAATGGGAAACTCTTGATAGAATAGTATACGATTTCTTGACGGATAGAGTTGGATAAAATCTTCTAAGATTTTGGAATACAGGATTTGATACAAGTCCTGTGCCAATTAGATTTGATAGAATTACAAAAATTCTATTGACAGAAAAGTATAAGATTTCACGATCGATAGAATTTTATAGAAATTTATAATTTGATAAAAATATCCTAGATTCCGAAACATAGGATTTGGTGCAAGTCTTGTACCGATAAGATTTGATAGAATTTTAATGAAAATACGACAGAAAAGTATATGATTTCTAGATGGATAGAATGACATAGAAAGGTCTGTCAAATGCACTGATAGATTTTGATTCGTGAAATTAGCTTGATTCAATTTAATAGGATTTGTATCAAATGTGCTTATAGAATTTTATTTAAATTCTACATCTTAATAAATTTTGATTCAATTCTCCCTGAATGTATAGAATTTTATTCAATGTCATGTTTTGTCTGGATAGAGAATCTAACAAATTTTATAATTTTCTGTATTTTTTCGGAAGGGTTGAAGAGAGACATTTAAGAGTGTGTTTTTCGAATTTGATCGTTGGATTCTTGTTTCTTTTTTCATTTTCAAGAATTTCATAGTTACATGTAACATATTTTTAGGAACGATATATCCTGGATTGATGGTAACATCAGCAGCCTTGTATCACGTAGCATGGATGCTTAATATAACGATAGACATTAGAAATGTTTGTGTTTTTCTCGCACCGTTATTTTCAAGCCTGACGACGATTGTTACGTACTTACTCACCAAGGAACTGCGGGTATGACTTATTTTTAATTATTACAATTCCTAATTTACTGAGCTTTCGGGACAATTTTTGTTCAGATTGGCCATAACCGGAAATTAAGTGCAATTTATATTTGAAAATATACAATTTTTAGAGTTCCTGCACTTGATAATTTTCGTAATTTAAATCCTTGTCAATTCAACAATTTCAAATATTAAAAATCGGACAGTATCAAATGAAATTTTCAAGATTTTGAAATTGAACCTTTTAAGATCCGGATAATTGATTTCCAGTTTAAAGTTTTCAATATTGAATCATTAGACAAAAAAGTTTGAAATAAAAGGACTTTGAATTGAAAGTTTTGAATAATTTCAGGTTGAAGCGTTCAAGATTGTTTGTTTTTAAATTCAGATCCATAAAAATTGCAGAATTAGAAATGATCATCATGGAATAATTAAATTTCTAATTAAAATCTTGCATAGTTAAATAAGTGTAAATTGAAGGCCATGTAAATTTCAGTTTCTTGCTTTATAAATTTGACAATTTTAATCTAGTAGCGTGTAAAATTGTATAATTTTGAATTGATACTTTCGAAATTATAAAATTTTATTTTAAATTGGAAGAAAAACTTTTAAATAGAAATCGTTCAAATTAAAACAATATTTAAGTTCGAAAATTCAACATTTTGTGGTTCAAATTCGAATTGTTAAAAATTATTCAATTTTTAATTGAACGATTAAAAAGTTTTTGGTCTAAAATGTAAATTATTCAATATTGGAAAAGTTTCCATTGAAAGCCTTAATAGTTAAATAATTAAATTGAAGACGTTCAAAATAGAACAATTTTAGACTAAAAATTTATAAATGAGAACATTTAAATCTATTATTAGTGCTTCTTTTTCAATCTGTCAAATTTGTATTGTCTTTGGAATTGTAAAATTTAAAATGTTCTTTATTTCCAGATTGTATAATTTTGTCACCTCTGTCGGTTATTCAGATTGTTCATAACCGGAAATCGGGAATTGTTTTGAGTCCATGAAATTGATAATTTTCAAAGAATATCTAGATTCGCAAATTTTATTGCAAGTTTGAAGTCTTCAATATTGAATATAAGATAAAAAAGTTTGAAATAAAAGAACCTTGAATTGAAATTTTTTAGATTGAAACATTCAAGATTGTTTGGTTTCTTTCAAAATTGTAAAATTGTATTTCAAATTCATAGTACATTTTTTTAATAGAATGCGTTCGAATTAAAAGAATGTTTAGATTAGAAAATTCAACATTTTGTGGTTCAATTTCCAATCGTAAAAATTGTTCAATTTTTATTTGAACGATTACAAACTGTCTGGTCTAAAATGTAAATTATTCAAAATTGTACAGTGTCAAGTTGAAACCGTTAAAAATCGAAAAATTTGAAATTGAACATTTATAAAAAAGAAGAACATTTATTGTTTCGAAAATGTTCAATTTGAATTTATTATGTATTTGCAGATCTGGAAATAAAAATTGTTGAGTTTTGATGACTTCTATTTTGGAATTGTACAATTTTAAATGTTTTTCATTTCTAGATTGTCTAATTTTGTCTCTGTTTTTTTTTTTTTTTGTAAATTTTATCTATGATTTTTCCAAATTTTCGTATTATGATTCCATGTAAATACAACAAATAAATAATTCAGATATTAAATATGAGGTAGTTTCAAATTGAATTTTCAAGATTTTGAAATTGAATCCTTTTAGATTTGGCAAATTTATTTCGAGTTTGAAGTCTGCAATATTTAATAATAGACAAAATAGTTTTAAATAGAAGAACTTTGAATTGAAATGTATAAATAACTTTATATTGACACATAAAAGATATTTTGGGTCTTTTAATACATTACCCATTATTATTTCAAAACGATGAACATGGAATAATATCCAATTCAGAGTCTAAGATTTGATAATTTTGACTTTGGATCACTTGAAATTGAGCAAATGTAAATTTGAACGTTAAAAATTGTACCATTTCTAATTGAAATTCTGCATAGTTAAATAATTTTCAATTGAATTCCATACAAATTTCAGTTTCATACTTTATAAATTGGACAATTTTAATCTGGCAGCGTGTAAAGTTGCACAATTTTGAATTGATACTTTCAAAATTATAAAATTTTAATTTAAATGGGAAGGAACAATTTTAAATTGAAGCCGTTCAAATTAAAACAGTTATTAGATTGGAAAATTCAGCATGTTGTGGTTCAAATTCCAATCGTTAAGAATTGTTCAATTTTCCATTGAACGATTAAAAACTGTCCGGTATAAAATGTAAATGATTCAAAATTCTACAATTTCAAATTAAAAACGTTAAAAATCGAATAATTTTTAATTGAAAATTTATAAAGAACATTTGAATCAATTATCAGTCCTTATTAAAACTGTCGAATGTTTATTGTCATAATTGTAAAATTGTTCAAGTTTGAAATAAAAAATGTCTTTGAATTGAAAGTTTTGAATCATTTTAGATTGAAACATTCAAGATTGTTGGGTTTTAAGTATAAATTGTTGAAAGTTTCAGAATTGGAACTGAAAGTCTTTCAATACTTTAACTATTGTTATTTCAAAACGGTCCTCATAGAATAATTAATTATTAAGTTTTAAGATTGGATAATTTTCAATTTGGAACACTTGAAATTGAACAAATGTAAATTTGATCGTTAAAAACTGTACAATTTCTAATTGAAAACCATAAGAATGTCAGTTTTATACTTTATAAATTGGATAATTATAATCTAGGAGCGTGTAAAATTGAGTAATTTTAAATTGATACTTTCAAAATTATAAAATATTATTTCAAATTGGAAGGAACAATTTGATGTAAAAAGCGTTCAAATTGAAACAATTTTCATATTAAAAAATTCATCATTTTGTGCTTCAAATTCAAATCATTCAAAATTCTCCAATATTTGATTGAAAGTAACAATCATCATATTTTGTAATCAATTTTAAGAATAATTAGAGATTATTAATATATTTTTTATTGCAGAATCCAATAGAGGACATGTAATAGACCCTTTTTGACAAACGGCTTCAATTTTAAAAGTTTTTGATTTCTGAATTGTATAATTGTGTCACCTTCGTCGTTTATTCAAATTGGGCATAACTCGAAATTAAATACAATTTATATTAGAAAGTGCACCAATTTTAGAGTTCTTGAAATTAATAATTTGTAAGGATTTTCTAGAATTTTTCATACTCTCAACTTTTATATATTAATTCCACATTGTTCATAAAACCAGTAAATAACAGAAATAAATAAACATTGTTTTCAGGATTCTGCTTCAGGATTGTTAGCCGCATCGATGATCGCTATCGTTCCGGGATACATATCCCGTTCAGTTGCAGGTTCTTACGATAACGAGGGCATTGCGATATTCTGCATGCTTTTCACCTACTACATGTGGATTAAAGCTGTGAAAACAGGAGCAATATTTTGGTCCACGTGTGCGGCTCTTGCATATTTTTACATGGTATCCTCTTGGGGAGGATACGTCTTTTTGATTAATCTTATTCCCCTTCACGTATTGACATTGATGGTAACTGGCAGGTTTACGCACCGAATTTATGTCGCATACAGTGTCTTATACTGCCTGGGAACAATATTGTCGATGCAAATTCCTTTTGTCGGATTTCAGCCTGTTCAAAGTTCCGAACATATGCTGGTAACTTAAAATTAAAGTTGATTTTATTTCAATCTTTAAAAATAATCATGTCCTTGATTAAAATGTTCCTTTTTCAGGCGATTGGAGTTTTTGGTTTGTGCCAGATCCACGCATTGGTGGATTACTTACGCAGTAAGCTCTCTGAAACTGACTTTGAAATACTCTTCCGTGGACTTATTGTCTCCACTGTATCTATTTCTCTTGTGATTGGTGCCGTTTTGACATTTACTGGTGAGAATTCAAGTTTATTTTATCAAAAGAGTGCAGGGATTAGAGTCTTTCCCTTATTCCCTGCATTTCCTTTTTTTAAATTTTCCTTTCCCCCTTATTCTCGAAAAACTTCCCCGTTTATCTTTCTATATACGATATTTAAAAATACAATATTTGAATCTGAAATTAGTAAGGCGTAAAAACTATAAAGAGCCATTTTTCGTTTTACATCTATCAAATTATTTTATTCAAAACTATATACTACCGTATGTAGAGAAAGTTACATTATTTTAATTTAAAAAAATTTAAATTCAAAATGTTCTGAATTAATTTTTATATTTAAAATTAAATTTTTGGTTACAGCTATAATATAGCTTTGATAATGAACGAATACGTAATACCAATGCTAGTCAGTGTCAATAATAAAATGAATTTGTATAATATTGAAGTACTTTAATAAATTATTGATAAATTAATGAAGCAGAAAAAAACAGTATATCGTAACACTTTTAAAAGAAAAAGTTGAAGCTGAAACATTTTGAAACCTGTTGAAAATGTGAAAACCGGAGACAGAAGTTTTTATCTAATATAAAATTGGAACAGTTAAAAAATATTTAGTAATTTTTAAAAGAAGTATTGCGTTTTCAACGTTAAATGAATCCCCAATCAAACAGACGAATTGGAACAGTTAACAAATATTTAGTAATTTTTAAAAGAAGTTTTGCGTTTTTAACGATAAATGAATCCCCAATCAAACAGACGAATCCCCGACAAAAAAGACCAACCCTCCACAAAAAAGACTACTTCATAAATTCTCAACCAAATAAGACCAAAATATCCTTATAAATCTGATGAAATCCGGTATAAAATAGTTGAAAATGTTTAAAAAAAATTTTTTAATTAATTGAAATCGTCAAAATCTTTTAAAATTCCTTAAAAATCGTTTTTAAATCGCTGTGAATGGATTTTAAACGACCTAAGTATCCAATTTTTAAAAATAAATTCATTAATCGCAGATATCATAAAAAATAATTTAAAAATACTAGAAAACAAGCCCACAATATCTTCTTGTCTCACGCAATTTTGAAATTAAAATATAAAATTAATATTAATAAAAATTTTTTTGTAATTTATATCGATATTTCCGGGAAAGCCGCTAGCTTAACGTACAATAATTGTAAAAGAAATTTAAATCTTCTTTGAAATCTAATGACTTTTTACTAAAGATACCAATTTCAGGAGAAAAATACCAACATAATCTGAAGTTGTTAGAAAATTGTAAATATTCTTTAAAATATAATAATTTTTTATTAAAAATACTAATAATTTCCGACAAAAACACTAATATAACATAAATTGTTCAAAAATTGCAAATCTTCTTTGAAATATAATGGTTTTTATTTTAAAATGTTAATTTTTTGTGTAAAACGGTAACGTAACCTAAAAGTGTTAAAAAATAATTAACCTTTAAAATTGAGTGATTTTGTTTAAAAATGTCAATTTCCGGTAAAAACGCTTAAAACAGAAAAACGTATATTTTTGAAAATTTGGAATCTTGATGATTTTTGTTTAAACAAAACATCAAATTTGTGGAAATGTTAAGTCTTCTTCGACACTTTATGATTTTACTTTAAAATTCTTTCGAAAAATACTAATTTCCATCCAAAAACATTAACACAAAACATGTATAATATTTTCAATAATTTATTAGATAATTTGAAAGTTTTAATTTAACCGCCCAAGAGTATTAAAAATCACAAATGTTTCTCAATTTGTAGTTTCAATTTTCCAAATTTCAAATTTAAGATATAAAACAACTTCAAGTTACGAAAAGCCAATCAGGTTTTCAACAACAATGATTGCGAGATTTTCTCTATAATTACGCCACTTTTTTTAAATTGGATAATATTTCTGATAAAAAAATTGTATCTTATTTACTACATGTAAAAATAAATATTTTAGCTGTCCCTTATTTTTCGTGATAAAAATACCATATCCCCTTTTTTTAACTCTTTTTGCGCTGTGATCTGTGAGCGTGTATTGTTCTTGAAGTAGCTTATGCTTTTATTTTTCATGATATTACTTATCTGCTATAGGTAAAATATCGCCCTGGACCGGAAGATTCTACTCCCTCTTGGATCCTTCCTACGCGAAGAACCACATTCCAATCATCGCCTCCGTTTCTGAACATCAGCCGACTTCTTGGAGTTCTTTCTACTTTGATCTGCAAATCCTGGTCTTCCTATTTCCAGCGGGCTTATACTTCTGCTTTTCTAAACTGACGGACTCGAACATTTTTCTCATTCTTTATGGCGCAACCAGTCTCTACTTTGCGGTTAGTTATTCATAAACGATATTTAAAAATATATAATTGTTTAATTTATTGATCTATTTTTTAAACTTATTTTTACGAATTGATTTACAGGGAGTCATGGTGCGTTTGATGTTGGTACTGGCTCCTGTGATGTGCATTCTCGGAGGAATTGGTGCTTCGGCTCTGCTTCTCACGTACATGAAACAAATCGAAAGTGGAAAAGTCGCTGATAAGAAATCTAAGAAATTTGAGAGCAATTATGTTCTGAGGAGTGAGGTAAGAAGAATGATTAATAATCATTTTTAGCGGAAATGCAAAAGAAATTAATATTTATCCAGCATTGATTTCGTCCCTGGTGGTTAATTGTGAATGAAGTTAAATATTTTAGATTTGAAGTTAAATCCTTTTCATGTTTACAACTTGATCAACAGTTCATGCCTCGGACTCGCCATACTATTCACATTATTTTGCTACTATTTCCAAAAAATGACACTAAGGACACTATTTTCTCACACTTTTCCGCTAATCCACAATTTCCTTACTTTCCCTTGAAAAATATTTTTGAACTTCTTCGATAATTGGCTAAAATATTATGTCCGCCATCTCAACGTACACATTTTTTTGTGTGAATTTATTTAGGGTCATCCAAAAATAACGTTAGACGATATGGGGAAGGCGAGTGTTGATAAAATCGTTCTGTTTCTATGAATTAACAAAGTACTTCAACTTTCAACCAAGTACATAGTTACATTTTCAACCAAAAAGATAAATTTTCAACACAGAAGATTAATTTTCTACCAAAAAAGATGAATTCTTAACAAAATACATACATTTTTAACCAAATAGTTGAATTTTTAAACCAGAAGATTAATTTTCTACCAGAAAATACGAACTTTGAACAAAATACATACATTTTTAACCGAAAAGACGAATTTTCAACAAATTACATAAATTTTCAACTAAATAGTTTAAACAATAGATGTGATGCTAATCCAAATTTTATTTAATTCATTAAGGAGAATTAATTTTCAATTAAGAAAACACGAATTTTCAAGTAAACAGTTGCAGTTAAATTTTCAACAAAATAGTTCAATTTTAATTTAAAAAATGAATCTTTCAACCAAAAAAACGAATTTTGAAATAAAATTATGAATCTTTAACCAAAAAATTAACTTGTAAGAAAGTAGTTGAAATTTTAACCAAGAAGTTCAATTTTCAAGCTAAAAAGTTGAATTATCAATGAAAAATGTAATAGTTGATATTTTAACAAAAAAGAATTTAAAATAAAATAAAAACAGTTGGATTTAACCATCAGAAATGAATTTTGAATATTATTCTTGAATCCTGAACTAAAACAGATTAATTTTCAACCAAACAGTTGCATTTTTGAGCAAAAAAAAAATATTTTCTAACAAAGAAGTGAATTTTCAATAAAATACATCAATTTTCAACCAAATAGTTCAAGTTTCTCCAAATCATTGAATTTTTGAGTCGAAAATACGAATTTTCTACAAAACAGTTGAATTTTTAACCAAAGAATATGAAATTTCACCAAAAAAGTGAATTTCAAATTAAAAAAAAAACAAACAAATTTTTGACCAAAGAAGTGAATTTTCAACCCATTAGTTAAAGTTTCTACGAAATCATGGAGTTTTTGAGTCGAAAATACGAATTTTCTACAGAACAGTTCAATTTTGAACAAAAAATTTAATTTTAAACTGAAGCAGATAAATTTTAGGCAGATAATTGCATTTTTAACCTAAAATGATAAAATTTTTACAGAAAGACATGAATTTTTAAACCAAAAAGATGAATGTTTAAGAAAATAGTTGAATTCTCAACCAAAAAAAATGTTTAGCCAAGAAAGAAATAAAATTCTTGAATTTTCAAACCAAAAAGATGAATTATCAACGAAAAATGTAATAAATGATATTTCAACAACAAAAGAATTCAATTAAAAATAAATTACAGTTGGATTGTAACCAAACAGTTGCATTTTTAACCAGAAAAATTGATTTTCTACCTAAAAAGGCGAATTTTCAACAATATACATAAACTTTCAACCAAATAGTTAAATTTTCTAACAAATTATTCAATTTTCAATCCCAAAATACGAATTTGATACAAAACAGTTGAATTTTCAACCAAATAATATGAAATGTCACCAAAAAAGTGAATTTTAAACAACAAAAAATAAACAAATTTTTGACTAACATAATGAATCTTAAAAAAAAGAATTTATAAAAGTAGTTGAACTTTCAACCAAGGAGTTTTATTTTTAACCTAAAAAGATAAATTTTCTACGAAAATTGTAATAGTTTATATTTCAACAAAAAAGAATTTAATTGGATTTTTAACCAAAAAATTGATTTTCTAACAAAAAAGTGAATTTTCAACAAAATACATCAATTTTCAACCAAATAGAAAATGTTTCTACCAAATTACTGAATTTTTGAGTCGAAAATACGAATTTTTTACAAAACAATTCAATTTTCAACAAAAAAGTTATTTAAATCGAAACAGATAAATTTAAGCAGATAATTGCATTTTTAACCTAAAAAGATAAAATTTTTACAGAAATACATGAATTTTTAAACCAAAAAGACGAATTATCAACGAAAAATGTAATAAATGATATTTCAGCAAAAAAAGAATTCAATTTAAAATATGTTACAGTTGGATTGTAACACAAACAGTTGCATTTTTAACCATAAAAATTGATTATCTACCTAAAAAGGCGAATTTTCAACAATATACATCAACTTTCAACCAAATAGTTAAGTTTTCTACCAAATTATTCAATTTTCAACCCGAAAATACGAATTTTATACAAAACATTTGAATTTTTAACCAAGGAATATGAAATTTTACAAAAAAAGTGAATTTTCAACCAAATAGTTCAAGTTTCTACCAAATTACTGAATTCTTGACTCGAAAATACGAATTTTCTACAAAACAGTTCAATTTTCAACAAAAAAGTTAATTTTAAACCGAAGCAAATTCATTTCAACCAGATAATTGCATTTTTAACTTATATATACCATTAAACCATTTCCCTTTCAGGGTAGGCGTGACACTACCCGATTCGGGTAGTGTTTCTAGGTTTTTCTTGTAGTTATAAATAACTACAAGTGTGGGCTCACCACACCCACGATGTGCCAACAGCACTCATGTCAGTATTCTTGAATGGTCACCCATCCAAGTACTAACCGCGTCCAACGCTGCTTAACTTCAGTGATCTGACGAGAACTGGGTATTTCAGCGTGGTATGGCCGTTGGCCAACTTAAGAAGATAAAATTTCAACAGAAAGGCATGCATTTTTAAACCAAAAAGATGAATGTTCAACAAAATAGTTGAGTTTTCAACCAAAAAGAAATTTTAGCCTAGAAAGAAACAAAATTTCAATAAAATGCTTGAATTTTCAAACCAATAAGCCGACCTTTTAAGAAAATAATTTAATCTTAAACCAAGAAGTATGACCTTTTAACAATATTGAATTTTCAACAAGGCAGTTCAATTTTGAACGAAATAATCAATTTTTCAACCAAAGAAGATGTATTCTTAACCAAAAATTTAATAGTCGACTTTCCAACCGAAATGAATGAACTTTCAACGAACAATAGTTAGATTTTCTTTTTGGTTTCTAATAATTCAGTTCGAATTTATGTGAAAAAGAGGGGAATAGGGAAAAGACTGTGAAGTCTGTCATAAATAAATAGGATTTTGATAATCTGTAAACTAAAGAATACAATTTTACAGAAAACTTGAAGTTCATTTTTAATACATACTTTAAAAATATTAGGCTATAAAACTGTAAATTTTGCTTAAAAATAAAGTTAAATTTCCATTGCGCACTGTTAAATTCGGACTGCACATAAACGTAATACTTGAACAATTTCATCACACTATTTGTACACTATTTTTCAAATTTGGTACACTATTTACACTATTTTTGATGTCTGAAGTGAGTCCGAGGCCTGACAGTTGTATGATTTTTATTTCAGATTGCCACACTCTTTGTAATAGTGATGAGCGTGCTTTTCTTTTCTTATACTCTCCACTGTACCTGGGTCACGGTTGAAGCTTACAGTTCTCCAAGTATCGTTTTGTCTGCTCGATCTCCAGATGGCGGTAGAATGATTTTTGACGATTTCAGGGAAGCTTATTACTGGCTTCGCATGAACACACCAGAGGTAATTTTTACTTAATACCTTTCGTATTTTTTAGATTCCAAAAAAAGAGTTTTCTTTTAAATAATGCTCCCAAAAATGGTTTATTTTGCTTCATTGTATTATTTTCATTTAAAAAAATGGTTCAGGATATTTTTTAATTAAAATTGATTGATTGTGAGGTAGTTTTGTAATTATTCTTTAAAGGTTTTTTGAATACCTATGATTAAAAATTAGATAAGGATGGCCACTTTACCGGAAAACCGTCAAATGATACTGTCCGGGATTTTTTCAATTCCTAGTTTTAGCAGACATTTTTTTATTTGAAAATCTTTAAAATTGCTACAATTTCAATGGGAAGTTTACAGTTTTAAATTTAGTTTGGAAGTCTGTTTTTCTAATTGTAAATATTTTTCATGGTCATTTTGCATAAAATTATTCATGATAAAATAGATTTCTTTTCGATCTTAATTTAAAAATAAAATCCTAAAATTTAATATTTAAAATTGAAGAGTGTCACGACATAATCATGTAAGTGCCACTTTTTTCAAAACGCGTTTTGTTGGATTAAAAATTCTGTAAAATTCCACCGCACATTGTGGTGAAAAAATTGTATTTTTTAATGGTTTAAACAGTTTGTTTAAATATTTAAGATACGAAAAAACTAATAGCGCCATTCGATTCTGCAATCTTTAATTGAACTATTAAAAATAGTCTAGTTTATAACTTAAATTGTTCAAAATGATACAATTTCCAATTAAAATCCTTAATAGTTAAATAATTAAATTGAAAATGTTCAAAAAAGTGCAATTTAAGATTAAAAATTTATAAATGAGAACATTTTAATCACTTTTCAGTGCTTCTTTTTCAATTTGTCGAACTTTTATTGCTATAAATGTAAAATTGTCCAATTTTTCAGTTTTTATGGCTTTTTTTTAGAATTGTACTAATTTCTAAAGCTTCTATTAATTGGTTCTACACGGTGAGCCTCTATAATTTTAAACCTAAAAGTGGTTCAACTGAATGTTTCTTTATAGAAAGCATCTTTCTGATGATTTATGAGTAATTCAAAGGCAAATTAAAAATCTTCAAGAGGATTAGAAATAATTTTATTTTTTTAAACTTTTTTTTCAGTTTAGTTTTTTTAGTATTACGTCCAACAGGAAATTCAAAAAAAAATTATGCGATATACTTTTTGGATATAATAACAGCTTTTTTTGGTAAATAAACACATATTTTTTGTAAAAATATGATTGAATTTTACTTATTTCAAAAAAGCCTCGATAATTTTTTTCTTAAAATATTTGAAACGTTTAAAAACTATCCAAAAGTAATAAACAATAAAGAAAAGGCAAGTGCAAAAACGCTTTAACAATCTCAAGGAGAAAAAAACACTTTCTGCTATACAATAAGCTCCATAAAACGCACAGTTTTCAATTTATCCAATTCTTTTATAATACGTGTTTACTCAGTTGTTGCTTTGGAATAATACTTCCTAAACAATAATTTAAAATATGTAAAGCAAAGAATTGAACTTCACTTATTTCAATAAAGGTTCGAAACTTTTTTTTCTTTAAATATTTAAAACGTTAGACACTATCCAAAAGTGATAAACAATAAAGAAAAGTCTTATGCTAAAGATTAAAGACTAAATAAAATCCTCCATATAACGTTCAGTTTTCAATTTATTCAATTCCTTTATAATAATTGTTGTACTCAGTTTTTAATGCAGAATAACACTTCATAAATAATAATTAAAAATATGTAAGACAAATTTTCTTTAATTTGAATTTTATCTATTTGAAAATGGGCTTGATAATTTATTTTGGGTTTGAGTATAAAATACATTAAAATCATTAGAAAACAGTATTCTGTAAAGAAAATTCTAGTGCAAGAGCTTTTAGGTTGGAATTGATTGAGGCTCACCGCGACAATATTGAACGCTGTGTTTGAAATTGTTCAATTTTGTTTGTTTAATTTTGAATGTGATTTTCAATTTCTAATAATTCAAATTTATAATTGTTCTGTATTAGATTTGGTAATTTGTAAATTTTTTTCTTAATACTTCAAATTATAAATTGTTTAGTTTTGAAAGTTTCAATTTGAAAATTTCAATATCCGGAAGAATTTTTTTGAACACAAATAACGTTTTGTTTATGTAAATTTACTTTAGGATGCAAAAGTTATGTCCTGGTGGGATTATGGATATCAGATAACAGCGATGGCAAATCGGACAATTTTAGTGGATAACAATACTTGGAATAATACTCACATATCAAGGGTTGGACAAGCGATGGCGAGTTCGGAAGAAAAAGCTTATGAAATTATGAGAGAGTTGGACGTGAATTATGTGCTAGTTATCTTCGGTGGTTTGACAGGATATTCTTCTGATGGTGAGTTTATCACATCATTTCAAGCTGCAGTTTTTAATATCTTTATTTTTAGATTTTTTCTTTATGATCTTCCTATCTTCAAGATCGTAAAACCTTTTTGTGAATGTTGAATCCAAAAATAAATTTGATTGATTTCAGATCTGAACAAGTTTCTATGGATGGTACGAATCGCTGGTAGTACCGAAAAAGGAGAGTCCATAAGTGAGTGGGATTATTACAATCCGGCGGGCGAGTTCAGAGTTGATAAAGAAGGAACGCCCACTTTACTCAACAGCCTTATGTACAAAATGTGTTATTTCCGATTCGGTCAAGTCTACACTGAAGGAGGTAATTTCGTTTCTTGATCTTATTGAATTATCTATAATTTAATCGTTTGAATCGTTTTTCTTAGAAAATAATCAAAGGTCTCGGACTCACGTAACTATTGACACTTTTTGACCCTTTTTTTAACAATGCAACTATATTGCTACTATTTTGAAAAAAAATAACACTAATGCTACCATTTTCTTAAATTGCTCGCTAATGTAACTATTTTTTTTCACGTTGCACTTAAAAATACAGTGAACTTCCACCTATTTCAAAGATCGCCTATTTCAAAGTTCACCTATTTCAAGTCCCCTGTACACGCTTATTTCAAATTGCGCAGTTCCGTCACCTCCCACTACGGTCCCTTACGGTCTCGCCCGAGTCAATGGCTGACCAATTGAAAAGAGGCCCGAAGAGCGGGAAGCCCTCGTTGGTTTTAATTGAGTATTTTAGCATGACGTCATGGGAATGCAGACAACTTTTTCGAAAAAATATTCTAAACGTAAAAGTAAGTCATACATATACGAATAGTAATATTTCTCAAGTGTAAACTCTATTTTCTCAGTCATGTTCCATGCTTTTGTCGATTAACGACCTTTCAGTGTCACGAAATAAAATAAAATATCCAAAATTTCAGGTTAGTGTATCAGATCGGGTACTCTAACCTCAAATTCCGGAAAGTTGCGTATATTTCGTGAAACTGAAAGGTCTTCAACCGATAAAATGATGAAAAAGAATTGCGCAAGTGCATTCTACACTTGGAAAGTATTTCTATTCAGACCTTTACAACTTACCTTTACGTTTAGAATAGTTTCTCCAAGAAGGCATGTGCAGTCCGACGACAAAAACTGTGCTAACCTTCCTCAATTTTCCACCTATTCTTCCATGACAGCGACGTCATGCTACAAAACTCACTGTTCCGCGAAATATTTGAGTCGTTTTTTGATTCTATTATATTGATTTTTAGTTGGCAAATTGTATTGTTTCCAGGAAATGTTATATTTGTAGCGTCGAACGTCAAAAAAAAAAAAAAACACTGGCCAACGGACCGCGACTTTTTCAACTGCGCAGTAAGTCAGGGCCGCCTGAACCGTTTCCACTTGAAAAGCATCATATTGCATAATATACTCGCCTGAGTACTTGCGCACTGCCAGTTCTAGGAATTCCCAGGTCGATTTCAAATCGACCCGCGCTTTTCGGCACATGCGCAGTTGAAAAAGTTGCTTAGAGCAAGCACAGCGATACAAGAACGGGCAGCCAATGAACGTCGCTTGAACAAAATATCCTACCTACTCTCGGTAAAGGTGGGGCCCCCTCCAGAATGGAAATAGAAGAATCGTTACGTTTTAAGGCCGGGAAAATAGGAGAGACTCCACCGTATTTCAAGAAAATGTTATATTTGTCACGTCGTACGTCAACAAAAACACTACATGCACGCTGGCTAACGGACCGCAACTTTTTCAACTTCGTATGCGCCAAAAAGCGCGGGTCTATTTAAAATTACAAAGTATAAACTTGTAATATTACATTAATAATAAATTATTTAAAGAGATAAACTATTACTTCGATTCAATCTAATTAATTGTTTAGAAGTAAACATTTGTTTAAAATATTTATCTGTATTGTTATTGATAGTATTTATTGATTTCAAGTCGACCAGCGCTTTTCGGCATGTGCGCAGTTGAAAAAGTTTCTTACAGCGCCCTCATCGATGCGAGGCCGGGGCAATCAATGAACGGCGCTTGACAAAAATAACCTGAAGGTTGCGGTAAAAGTGGGAGTCCCCGCGGCCTTGAAATTATGGAACGTGTACGTTTCAAGGCCGTGGAAATAGGCGGAAGTTTACTGTATTTTAAAACTTTTTCACTCGTGGATAAAATAACATATCCACCATCTCAAAGATCTGAATTTAAAAGATTTCATGATTTTGAAAATTTCAAGGGATTTTACTAGACCCGCGCGATTTTATAAGATCTCCAAGGACTTTAAAGATTTAAAATTTTTCAATGGATTTTAAAGAATTTGAAAGATTTTAGGGTACTTTACAAGATTCCAGGAAATTTCAAGATTTGAAAAATTTCAAGGGATTTTAAAATGATATCAAAAATATCAAAGGATTTCACAGATTTCAAGGGACCTTGTGAAATGTTAAAGAATTTCTAGAGAAGTTTAGGGAGTAAATGAAATGGAATGAAAATTTAAGGGACTTTTAAGGATTTGATTTTGGGGCTGGGGAGAGCTGGATTTGACACTTAGTGGTCATTCTTGGGACTGGGGAGAACTGAACAAGGGGTTTTTAAACTTAGAGATGATTTTTGTGTTGGGGAGAGCTGGAAAAGGGGATTTTATACTTAGGGGTTATTCTTGGGCCTGGGATGAGCTGGACAAAGTGGCCAGATTTAGGGTGACCTCGGGCGGCCTGCGAGTTATATCTGGCTCTGTTTTTAAGTAAATAATTTAATTGTTGAAAATTAAATATTACAGCATATTAGTGATGAAATCTTCTCAATTTGTATACATGTTTAAAAACTAGAAAGTTTTAGCTCCAAAATTTTTAATTATAATTTTCAGATGCCAAAGAGATTTTCTTTAGTTTTATGTAGATATCTGAAAAAGTTCTTTTTTCTCTACTAATTCAATTGAAATATCTGAAAATAATAGGGAAACTTTCTTTGAAACTTTAAAAATAAAAAGGTTTTAAGTTATTATAATATTGTAGTTTCTCGAAAATTCAAGTTACTGGATAAAATATTTTAAATTTTCCAAAGGGAATAATAAATTAATTATTCAAACAATTAAAAATATTTAATTTTATACTTCTGCTCTGAGTAGAAATATACAACGTTTCTATTATCTAACTTTTATTATTTTTTTTATTTATAGGTAAACCATCTGGATACGATCGAGTCAGAAACATGGAAATCGGAAACAAAGACTTCGAATTAGAGACTCTGGAGGAAGCATACACGACCGAACATTGGCTAGTTAGAATCTATAAAGTGAAAGATCTGAAGAACCGAGGAATTTGAAGTGAGTTTTCCTCCTAGTTTCTCAGCTCTCATCAGTGTTCTATCGTCTTTCAAAAACCTCGGTAATTGCAAGAAATCGAGGCTTGCCTTGGTTTTCGACGAACAAAAAAAAAGTGGTGGACATAATAACTTAAAGATTTTGCAGTTACGCTTCTTTTAGAGTTGATCAGTGCTAATTCTCAGTGAACTTTTTGAATACTTTTTTATTGAGCGACTTCTTGAATGATATTCCGATCCTAAGATCGCCGTCTACAGCATTTTAATGCGCCCTCATATTTCGCACAAGGGAATGTGGTGAGATTGTTTATAGAATATAAGTTATACATTATACAAGAATTATACACGAATTATACAAGAAAGTAAGGAATCTTCTATTTTCCCGGAATGACTGAAACTATTTCTAATGAAACGTGAACGTTTGATAGTATGCGAGTAAAATGCGTTGGAGAAATTAAAATTAATTTTTTTCATACCGTTGAATGATAGTGAGTAATTTTCCACCCAGTGATGTAATGAACTAATAAATAAAACGAAAGGATGGGAATTGAATAATAATCTACTTTTTATGTAGTATGTACACTTTTTAAATCGATTCACTGCGCGTTTACATAAAAAATGTCCTTTTACAAAAACGTAACAGTTTCTATTGTTTCTCTTCTGATCCTTTGACAATACACAATTCGATGAAATCTCATAGAATTTTTTACCAACGTAGCACTAGCCTTCAATTTTTACATCATGTAATCTCAAAACATAGAAACCTGTTACTGTTTACAGTGTTTTCGATGATCATGGTGGGCCTGAACCAACTTTAATTGCAAGGTCGTTGAATATGCCATTTTTTGGCTATAATCCCGTGGACATTTTAAGACGAAAAACAAAAAAATCCATTTGGCAGTTTTTGGTGAAAGTCGATTTTTATGCTTAATAGAAAAAAGCAATGAGAAGAAATCTAAAAAGGTCACAGTTTTCACTAAACATTGTTGTGAATTATTGATTATAATTTTTGGAACTTAAAAAAATTGATCAAAGTACTAAATTGATTAAATTATTTTTCAGATAAAATTTACCAATATTTATATATATAAATAATTTACTACGATTTTAATTGTAGTTTGCAGCATTTTTCGACATTTTTTCAAACTTTCAATAGAAAAATTATATTAAAAGCGACACTAATAAATAAACATCCCATCTGATACTAAATATCGTCTACTTTATTAACCAGCGTATAGAAAAAAAATATTTTCTTACTGATTTTAAACATTTTATTATTGAATTTTCAAATTTCATCAATAAAATCATAAATTGATGTTTTAAATCGGAGTGGCCGCTGGATTGGAAAACCGGGAATGTTTGTAAACCGGAAAATACTGGGGAATTTGATTTTTGACCCGGAATATTACAAATTTCTAGAAGAGAACTCTATCGAATCACTTGAAATATCACAAATTTCATATCAGATTATATAATGCAATTTAAAATAAGATCGATTTCAACTTTCTTTTAAATATTCAGCTCAATTGTTAACTTTTTCAATTATGAAATCAATCAGTGTACAGTAGGCTTAATTTTTACAGTAAGCTGCTTGAAAAATTTTCCATTTTAGGTCTTTATTTTTAAGCGTACATTTTCAATTTAAAGAATATTAAAGTGCAGTTTTGAAAGCAAAAGTTAACAAAACTGAAAAACTTCAGGAATGTTAAATTACCGAAATGATCAAATTCCGTAAATTGTATAATTACCGAAATTATAAAACCAGTAATTTCAAAGTCCCAAATTTTCCGAAAAAAATTGTATTTTAAAATATTTTGCTAATTTTATCATTTTGGGAATTTCTAAATTTTTCTAGTTTCGTTAACTTTCACTTTCGGAATATTTCAATTTCGTTACCAAGCATTTTTTGAAGTATTATTTTTTTTCGGTAATTTGAAATTTCAGAAATTTTCATTTTTCGGAAATATTTCATTTCGGTAACTATATTTTCGGTATTTTTCAATCTTAGGGATTTAGCTATTTCGGCTAAATTATGTCATCCCTAATCATCATAATCACCTAATGTCATCACAATTAAACGATTTTATTTAATTTCAAATCCGATACCAATATTGTTTCCGTCTAAAATACATTTTTAACTCATTCAATTTTAAATTTTGTAATTAAACGAAGAACAATTTTGTAATACTTCGCAATATTTGATTGTACATTTAAAATGGGCATAAATCAATAAATTCAAAACTAAAAAAAATTGTAACTGAATTGTTTGAAATAGCCTTGAATAGTTAAAATTTCAAAGTGCTAAATTTAAACTTTGAACATTACAATATTAATTGTTTTATTTATAAAAATTTCAGTTTGTAAGTAAAAGGGTTGAATTTTAATTTATAAAGTAGAATTGAAAAATTATTAATATGAAACGACTTAAAGTTTTAAAAGAATACCTTCTAATTTAAAAAGTGTTCAGTTTAAAACAAAAATTAAAATCATTAATTTTTTTACGTTTTTAGCCTGAAATGGCTTAGAATGATATAATTTTGTAGATTGATAAATTTATTTACTGATTCATTCTTCAGTCCTCTATTAAAACGGCCACCCTGTTTAAATATTGATAAATTTTATCTGAAAAATAATTTCATAAATTTCATACCTTGTATCAAATTTTTTGAGATTCAAAATGTATAATTTATAATTTAAAACAATTTTGAATGAAAATTATATTTTTATGTTTCTTCTATAATTATTATTTTGTACATTAAACATAAAAATCGACTTTTTTCGAAAAAGGCCCGATGGATTTTTGTTTTGTTTTTGGTAATTAAAGTTGGTTCAGTCCCACCGTATGATACTAAGTATCGACGTAGTCTAGAAATTAAAGTTCTTAGAGTACAGGGTCGATGATTGTTAGAAACATTCATTTATACTTAATCTCTCGAGTTACATTATATATTCGACGTTACCTATACATACTTACACTGATTATTGAAAGTTAAATGAATTCTTTTATTTGTTTAAAAAAAATGAGAACGACTCTGGTGCTGGCATAAAAAATATGAGTATTTATGTGGTATATTAACAATATACAGGCTTTAGGTACAGATACGCAGAGATTAACTTAAATTTAGTCCCACTCTCCAATGTACATAGCGCGAGGAGTCGGAGGTATCACGCCACGTGTTGGAATAGGTAATCTACCATAAATATGGTTGTAGGGAGAATCAATTCGCTCGTCTGCATCTGTAATAATGTTTATAAATTAATTATGGTCGTGAAAATCATGCTATTTAGTCAGGAAATGAAAAATCACGGATTCAGGAACCTTTTAGATTGAATTTGTGACCAAATCGATTTTTCAATAATCAGGCCGAGGCACTAGGGCGGGTCAAAAATATCAGTTTTACTGTATAGATACGGGACGACTGTAAAATCCTGAAAAATAAAATTTCCGAATTTAAACAATTACATAATTTTCTTTATAAATATTATTTATTTTAATTTTTTATTGTATTGTAATTTCAATTGTAATAATTTAATTAATTTTATAAATAACAATTTTTTAAATATTTAAATTCGGGAATTTCATTATTCGGAAATTTTTCAATTCGAGAATTTTATTATTCGGGAATTTTACAGTGTTGGGAATTTTATTTTTCGGGAATTTTCAGTCGTCTCCGTAAAGGCACAAAAAATCAGTTTTGCTCATTTTTCATATAAGTTTCCAACGGCATTGAAAAAAACAGAAAAAAATACACCTTTTCTATTCTTTGCATTTTTTGTAAAACCAGCCAGTTTGGCGAAAAATTAAAAAGAAAATTGTAAAACGGATCGAATTTCTAGTTTCACGTGCTTCTTTTATATTATTTAGGTGAAAAAGTCTTAGGAAAATATAGCAGCCTTTTTTAATAATCTGTGTTTTTATATTCTAATAAATGTTCTATTCTGACCTTCAAGGCGCAGAATCTCTCAGCGAAAAAATAGGTTTTTTATGAAGAAATTAGGTAAAAAATATTTCTCCGATTTGGGCAAAAAAATTCACGAAGTTACAAATATTTGAATTTTGGCGTCTATTTCAAATAATACAATTTTTTTCTAAACTTCCGTGATTTTTTATGTCATTCAGATATTCAATATTTTATTTTCAGATTATGGTGACTTTAACAGTCTGATTTTGAAATCCGTCGGAATTAAAACAAAATTGACCCAATGGCGGCGATTTTGTTGAAACTACAAAAAGTTGATTTTCATAAAAACCCACACCTATGTATATATTTTTGTTTTGAATTTGTTCTGTAAGTCTTATGCGGACCAAATCATTTTTGTGTTCAGGAGAATGGCTTTTTTCATGAAATCGAATTTTCACATTTTTCACGAAAATAATGAAATAATAATGATGATGAAAATAATGAATCTGAACTTAAAAATTATTCAGCCTGCATTACACTGATAGGATGCCTCCTTTATATAAGCCAAAATGGTTAAAAACGTGGAAATAATTAAAAAAAGTGTTGTTTTTCAGAAAATCTTCCTTATATTTTTCTTCGATTTTTGAAAACATGAATAGAATATTTTCTGGAAAACTGTAACTTTTTTCCAATATTAAAAAAAATATTTGCTCATATTGTCTACCAGGAAGGCACCCTATCAGGTTTATGCCAGCTAAACTATTTTTGAGGCCGGAGGGTTTTTTAAAATTTTACTTACTTTTTTCATTAAAAATTTTTCTATATGTTTTAAAAAAAATGCGAAAATTCGATTTTATGAATAAAATACAAAATTCTCCTAACCACAAAAATGTTTGGGACTGCTTAAAACTCACAAGATGTCTTCCTTATAAAAGGCCAACTTCAAAAAAAAGATTGACAAAAAATAGTAGTATGGCTTTTTATGAAAATCGAGTTTTTATATTTTGAAAAAAACACCACATTTGTGTAAATTTTAAACGCTTATCAAATTTTCTGACGTATTTCGAAGGACGGTAAAGCTTACCACAATCCGATAAGAAAATTAGAATATCTGAATTAGGTCAATAACTATAGACGTGCAAAGAAAAATATATTTTTTTTTTTAAATTGGAAAATAGCACTCTAATGATTTTTTCTTGTGAGTAATGATAATTGATTAATGAATAGGGCAGTCCAAAATTTTGTTTCGAGTTTTCTTGCATAACTCACCCAAATTTGTCTGAATCCACAAAAAATGCGTTTTTTAAAATGATATTTAGAGGTTACGCAAGCCCCATGAGTATTTCCCATAAGAAAAAAAGAAAGTTGAAAATTTTATTCAGGATCGTCAATATGATGTGAATCGAGTTAAAACTTAAAATTTCTCTTCACAATCAGCCACTGAATATGAATAAAAAATTACTTTTCAAATATCATCCACATAAGTCTGTTTTATAGGGTTCCAAAAAAACACAATAAGTGAAAAATTGTGTTTTGCGAGTTTTGGGCGCTAATTAGGATTTTTTACTGTTTTTTAAATACAATTTGTTTCTAATACATACAGTATTACTTTCTATTGATAAATAAATGTTTAAATGCATTCTTCAAACAATGCATTATTTTTTAAAGAAATTTTCTCTTAGAATAGAGAACTTCAGTTAGAATCCAAAACTTCAACTTTATGCAAAGCAATAATCGATTAAATTTTAACAGAAATAATTGTTTAAACCGTTTACTATTATTTATATAAATATTCTTCTAGAATAATGCTTGAAACTTGCCTTTTTTCTGAAATTTTTAAATTATTGTCCATTTTTCACTTAGAACGAGATAGTGTTTATTGACATTTAACAAACTGCTTAAAGGAAAATTTGCATGTAATCCATATAGAAAATTTGAAGAATATTTCAAATATCTGTTTTGTTTCAGAAAAATATATTCACAAGAAGAAAGAGATTGTTTAAAAAAGGATTCTCTCTAATGTTCATGTATTATTCGTTTATAACTAAAAAGAGCAAGCAAAGTTAACAATTTCAGAAAAAGCGCAACTTTGAGCAATTATTTCAGAGAAGATAGTTATAAACAATAATAAATTGTTTAAACAATTATGTTTGTTATCTTGCATTAATTTTTACTAAGTGAAAAGTGGACAAAACACTAAAAATTTCAGAAAAATCGCAACTATCTAGAATTAATGTAGGAGAAGATAGTTATAAAAAAATAATAATTTGTTTGAAAAATTGTATTTGCAGAATTACATTAATTATTACCTAACTCTAAGTGAAAAGTCGACCAAAATGTGAAAATTGCCAAAAATGCCAAAAAGGCTAAGTTTTTCAAATACCTGACGTTATAGAGCAAATCTGATACCAGATTCGGAGCCGCAGCGACTTCAAAAACATATAGGTATGGTGGTCTAGTTCTCCGCACATGAAACTTTTATTTTTTTATGTGCCTGTGAAATCATTTACAAAAAACGCATTTACAGTGAATTTTCGCCTATTCCAAGGGCCGCGAAACATACTGATTTGGGTATTTCAAGGCTATAGGGGCCCCCACCTCTACCGCGAGTCGTGAGGTGATTTTGTCAAGCGACGTTCATTGGCTGCCCGGTCTTGTATCGATGAGCGTGCTCTAAGCATGTGTACGTCCCTGCATTTGCGCATTGAGTATTTCAGCATGACGTCACGGTCATGATAGGATAGGTGGAAATTTCAGGAAAGTTAGAATAGTTGGTACGTCTTGACATGGGAATGCATACCCCTTTTTGGAAACAATATTCTAAACGTAAAAGTAAGTTATAAATATCTGAATAGTAATATTTTTCAAGTGTAGAATGTATTTGCGCAATTCTGTTTCATCCTTTTATCGGTTGAAGACCTTTCAGTTTAACGAAATACGATCAAGTATCCGAAATTTGAGGTTAGTTCACCCGATTCTGATCAAATTGATCTGATACACTAACCTCAAATTTTCGATATTTTATTTCGTGACACTGAAAGGTCTTCAATCGACGAAAGAATGGAACATGATTGAGAAAATAGGTTCTACACTTGACAAATATTAGTATTTGTACATTTATGTCTTATTTTTACGTTTAGAATATTTTCTCCAAAAAGTCGTATGCATTCCCATGACGTCATGCTA
>CAKNYM010049955.1:145966-166048 GCA_932195095.1 Andricus curvator | reverse complement strand
ATAATATAATATAATATAATATAATATAATATAATATAATATAATATTTTTGGTTTAAAATCACAAATTTCCAGTATAAAACGCCAAGAAAACAAAAATTTTTACACAAATTGCGAATTTATTGACTGAATCAGACTGAATGATAACCTGAAGAATGATAACCTGAAAAATCTTATAATTTATTAAGTTACAAATATCAATTTTCGACGAAAAACGCTGAAATATGTTTAAAAAAATTCTTTGAAATTGTAAATCTGCGAAATTGAATGATTTTTGTTTAAAAACCCGATTTCCGGTGAAAAGTGTTAACATAACCTTAAATTGTTCCAAAGCGGTGAATCTTCTGCAAATCTATGTCGATATTTCCGGTGAAAACCGCTAGTTTAAACTATAATTGTTTAATAACTATAGACGTAAAACACTAACATAATCCAAAATTGTTAAAAGGTTCTAAATCTGGTTCAAATAATAATAATTTTGGTCTGAAAATTCCAATTTTCGTTGAAAATGACCAAAGTAACCTAAAATTGTTCAAAAATGATTAATTTTCTTTGAAATTCAATGATTTTTCACATTAAAATTTCAATTTCCGACAAAAAACACTAACACAATATAAAATATTGTTCAAGCTTGTAAATTTTATTATTTTAAACAAAAATAATTGGAATTCAATCTACTGATTTTTTTGCTTAAAAATACAAATTTCACGTTAGGTACACCAACATAACCTCAAGTAGTTGAAAAGATAATTGATTAATTATTGTAATTTTTATAATTTTCGACAAAAAATACTAATCTAATCTAATAATTTTTTAATAAGAATTTCAATTTCCGACTAAAAACACTAGCACAATCTAAAATTGTTCAAGCTTGTAAATTTTATTATTTTAAATAAAAATTATTGGATTATATCTAATGAATTATATATATATATATATATATACACACACATACATACATATGTAATATATTATATATCTAATGAAATTGGGTTAAAAATACCAATTTTAGGTGAAAACGGCAAATAACCTAGATTTGTTGAAGAATTGTAAATATTCTTAAAAAACTAATAATTTTTCACGAAAAATACCAATAATTTCTGGCGAAAAACACTAACTTAGCATAACAGAACATTTTTTCAGAGTTGTCAGTATTCTTCGAAATCTAATAATTTTTGTTTAAAATATAACAAATTTCCTGTGAAAAAAGTAAATATAACCTGAAACTGTCAAAAAATGGCTAATTTTGTTCGCAGTATAATGGTTTTTGTTTTAAAATACCAATTTTTTATGTAAAACCCTAACATAACCCAAAATTGTTAAAATTTGTGAATCTTCTGTTAAATTTTTTGTTTGTTTCAAATTAAAAATACTAATTATCGACGAAAAACACTACCTTAATCCAAAATTGTTACAAATTCTAAATTTTATTTGAATTATAATTATTTTTGTTTTGCAATAGCAATTTTGGTGTAAAACGCTAACATAACCTAAAATTGTTCAAAAATTATTAACCAGTGAAAAATAATGATTTTAGGTTAAAAATGTAAAGCTTCGATAAAAAAACGTTTAAAAAACCAAAAAATGTAAGTTTTTGAAATTTTTTTTATCTATGGAATATAAAGCGCTAAAATAACCTAAAATTGTTGAAAAAATTGTTTTATATGATTTTTTCATTAAAAGGGATTATTTGTAGATTCAATTTTCCAACTTTTAAATTTAAGATATTAAACAATTTCAAATAGTGAAAAGGCAATGAGTTTTTCAACAACAATAATTACGAGATTGTCGAGGTATATCGTTACACCATTTTTTAGACAGGAAACCCTCTTTCAGGCAACTTTTTTAAAAATTATTTTTATTTCTTTAAGTGATAAGTTGTTTCAATTAAAGGGCCACCTTCATATTAAAACATTATAAAATTATTGATAAAATACGGATAAGAAAAATTGTATAGCATTTATAATAATACACTGCAAGAAAACTTCTATTGAAAACAAATCATTTGAAATCAGCCTTATAATTAGGATTATAGTTTGAATAAATTTATTTCATTTAAACAAATTACAAAATCAATTTCTAGTCTATATTAAATTATCATGAATCTAATCCACCTGACAATTATGCCTGCTTCAAAAAAAGTGAAACCAGTTCCACCTCTTTCCTCCTTTAAGGTTTATGTTTTTTTCTCATGCAACGAATGGACTTGTTTACTTGGCACCGATTCAATGAAAGCAAATTTTAATCGTTTAATGACTTTCAAGACAAGTAGTTTTAAAAAGAAATGACATTTTTCCCGTGACATGTTTTACTTTGGTATGCTTATTATTTGAGGGAATTGTCGATTTCAATGGAATTCGCGACGGGAAGCGTGATTTGCATTTATGTGGTTTCCCATGACCGTGTGCAATTCGATAGGATCTAATATCTTTAATCCCGGAAGTTGTATCGATCAGTACGACTTTTCAACTCAGAGAAATCTAGAAGGTAATGGCAAGACCATTTGGTGTCGCAGATGCCATATCGGAATCAGCAGGTGACAGTGCAAGATCCGTCCCAGTTATTCTTTTTTCATTTTTTTTTCGTAGCCTCGAAACGTAGAAAATATCTACCCTTTACCCATATATTATTAAACAATATAACAATTTGATTTTGGCATTTCATTATTATAAAATTTGAATTTTTATTAGGCTTCCAAGATTCGCCCCAAGGCAAAAGTAATCAGAAAATCTTTTCATTTTTTTTGCAATCTATTGATTCTGAGAAGGAAAGTTAAAAAAAAAGTTTGGGATCAGAGCAAAATCAATTTATTTTGTTGTATGATATATTGGATTGAATTTTGATTTTAGTTCACCTACATTGAAAAATGGAATAGTAAATGCCAATATTTATTTTCTTTATGTATTTCTAAATGAGTTTTTACAATTTTTCTTGAAAATCATTGGTCATATAAAAAACAGTCTTAGAATACAAAAGATTGTTTTGACTCTGCTCTTTTTATCTGAAAGACTTTTTGACACAACCAATAATTTCGTGAAAAATTAAAGAAACCCCGGTTTTTTACTATTCTGGAAAAGGGGCTAAATTAAATATGAATTAAATAAAAGAATGTTTTTGCTACTTAATATTGGATTTGAATAATAAAAACAATTCCTAGAAATAATCAGCAGTAGATTTTAAAGAAAACATTTACATTCAGGTAATATTATTTTACTTTAAAACATTATTAAAGACTATAAATAATCGAATTAATATTGTTTAGTAATAAGCTTATTAAATTACTTGAAATAAATTTACAAAAAATAATTTTTCAATATACATCAAATTTGGATCCATATATTTTTGAAAAAACATTTTGTTTTTAAATGAATTTTTTTATACGAAAAATTAAAGAAAAATGTTTCTATCAAATGCACGTCGCTATAAAAATTTTTTAAAAAGAATTCTTTAACAGCAATCTTTTTTGATATTTTGTTGTATTTTTTATTACAGTGTAACCATAGTAGTTTTACATGTTTATATGAATTATTTTTTATGAACCAAAATATAATTTAAATATGCATTAAAGACATCCCAGTAAGTTGAATAGATGATTAATACTGGTTTATAACAATTTTCTTCGCATATCTTCTTAAATATGAATAATTAATTTTAAAATATGAACAAAACTTTCAATGAAATTATTGATTTAATAAGATTGTTACTGAAAATGAATTGTTTTCAAGTGAATTTATTTGCTACATGAAATTACTTCGAAAGCAATTACAACCCGCTCTAGTATAAAAACAAACAAAAAAACATATTTGTAGTTGTTAACTTTTTTCAATTTTTCGTTAAGGACTATCTCATGATAAATCTCGACAAATATTAATATAGAGAAAGTTTTATTTTATGTAAAAAATTTCCGTAATTCTGAATTTGTTTATAATATTTTGTTATATTTAATGGCAAGTTTATTTCTACAATTTGTTTAGGGCAGTTTCTAATAGTCCAAGATTTTCTCGTAAATTTAGGACTAGCAAGAAATCCGTATGAATAGGCACTGTATTTGTTTAAAACCAAGAAATAATATTTGTGAATTGCTCCATGTTGTTAATTTACATGTTTACATTTAAAATTTTCTCACAAATAAAATTTTTTAAATTTACAAGGACAGTTTTTGAAAAGTAACTGCTAAAATTGACTTCAAAAGTCATAATAATCGGTTGAAGAATACATTATCGGCTGTATTTGATTTTAAAGTGCAGATTCAAACATTTTTTTTATAGAAGAATTGTCGAGCGTATACCAATTTAAACGAATCATTTTTGTGTAAAAAATTGTGAATTCTGCTATCTGTACAAAAATTTTATTTGTTTCATTAAGAATTTTTTTAAACTAATGATAAATTTGTCGAATCAAAAATGTGGTAATAGTTACCTAAAACCGTCGAAGCCATCGTTTGACCCATTTACGGTGAGGACAGGTGCTCTTGCATATGCTTTCGCTACCCTTCTGTTTCTTTCGAAGACGATTACTTTCGCCCATATTTCGTCATCTATTTGATTCCATTTGTCTAAAACCTCTTGTATATGGTCCTAAAATGAAAAAAAAATACAAATTTAAATCATTATCTATTAAATTAAATTAGGATTGATGTAACAGCTGTAATTAATTAAATTAATACACTCAACTCCCGATATAAGAACGGTTTTGGGAATGGCTTGCAGTGGCCTTGATCCTAAATCGGGGGAATCCAAACATAAACAAGCAGAGCCGCATAAACCATTTCTGTTGGATTCGGACGCATGACGCAATCTGATGCAACTAACACGCTGAAAGTGTGGCCCTCATGCTGTTTGTCACGCTTGGCAGAGTATCGTCTCTCTCTCGATCCCGCGGTCCCCGCATCACCAAAATGCCGAGGACTTAAATTTTAGGAATATCATAAAAACGAGGGTTCTTATATCGGGAGATGAGTGTAATTATAATTTTCAGTTAGAGTAATACAGGGTGTCTAGCGTCTTGAAAATCCTTGAAAATCTGGAAAACACCTTGCATATTTTTTTATTCGGAAAAACCTGGAAAAGTCCTCAAATTTTGGTCATTGCCCTGAAATTTTTATTCCCTTAAAGAAAAAATAGGTTTTTAAACTTATTTTTTCATTGATTAGAATTGTTCGAGAGGGAAAAGTCAGTGAATTTTATTGGTCAGGTAAAGTCAGGGATTTTGAAAAAAATCTTGCAAATATCAACAAATTTCTATAAGAGGCATTTTAGATAATTGTCAAGCATAATATATTTGAAGTCTTTTAATACGTAACATTTTTTTAGTTGCTTCTGCTTGACGATTATATTTTTAGTTAAGAATTTTATTATTTAGTTGCAAATTCAACAATTTTGTTCAAAAGTCTCCTTTTCGGTTCAAATATCTACTATTGCATACATTATTATTTAATAATTCATGTTTTTGGAAGAAAATTCAATTACCTGGTTGTAGGTTGAACCACTTTGTTAAAAAATCATGTTTTTCCTTGAAGATTCATCCTTTGAGTAAAAAATTCGTTTTTTTTGTTGGTTAAAAATGAATTTATCTAATTGAAAATTTAACTATTCCAGTTAAAGATTCATAATTTTTGATGAAAATTCATCACGTTGGTTGAAAGTTTTATTACTTTCTTCAAATCTAATTGCGTTGTTGTTAAAAAATTAACTTTTTAAACTGAAAATGTAACCATTCCATTTTTGGTTGAAAATTGATTTTTTGTTTCACATTCAAAATTCAACTACACTTGTTTAAAAGTTGAACCACTTTGTTAAATTTTTTGTTGTTGGTTAAAGGTTCATATTTGATTAAAATTTTGACTATTTTGTTGAAAATTCTTTTTTTTTTTGGTTGAAAATTCTTTTTTTTTGTTTAAAATTAATTTTTTATCCGAAAATGTAACTTTTCCATTTTTGGTTGAAAATTGGTATTTTTTAGTTGAAAATTCAGCTTTATTGGTAGAAAACTAATATTTTTAGTTGAAATTTACTGTTTTGGTTATAACCGCAATCACATTTTCATAGGTTAAAAATTAAACTATTTGGTTAAAAATTCGACTATTTTGTTGAAAATTTATCTTTTTGGTTGAAAATTTATTTCTTTGGTAGAACATTTAACTATTTTGTTGGAAGTTATTTTTTTTATACTTAATTTTTTTATTGAAAATTGTAACTATTCCATTTTTTGTTGAAAATTCATCTTTTTTTGTTATAAATTCAAATATTTGGTTGAAAATTCATGTATTTTGTTGAAAATTCGTATCTTTTGGTAGCAAATTATTCTTGCAGGTTGAAAATTCAACTATTTAGTTGAAAATTCAACTACTTTGTGAAAAATTTAATTATGTTTTCGAAAATTTATTTATTTTTTTGAAAATTCAACTATTTTGTTGAGATTACTTTTTTATATATCAACTACTATATTTTTCGTTAAGAATTCATAATCTTTTTGTTGAAAATTTAACTTTTCGTGTTGAAAATTCAACTGTTTTTGGTTTATGTTTAATCTTTTTTGTTTGAAAATTCGACTAGTTGGTTGAAAATTCATCATGTAGGTATATATCTAATCTTCTTGGTTGAAAATTCGTCGTTTTGTTTGAGAATACATTTTCATAGGTTCAAAATTCGACTATTTGGTTAAAAATTCGACTATTTTTTTTTAAATTTATCTTTTTGGTTGAAATTCATTTCTTGGTAGAACATTTAACTATTCCGTTGAAAGCTGTTTTCTTATTGAAACTTAATTTTTTAAATGAGAATTTAACTATTCCATTTTTTGTTGAAAATTCATCTTTTTTTGTTATAAATTCAAATATTTGTGGAAAATTCATGTATTTTGTTGAAAATTCATATCTTTCGGTAGAAAATTAATCTTCTTGTTTGAAATATCGGCATTTTGTTCGAGAATTCATTTTCGTTTGAAAATTCAACTATTTGGTTAAAAATTCAACTATGTTTTTTGAAAATTTGATTATTTGTTTGAAAATTCAACTCTTTGATTGAAAATTTAACTATTTTGTTGAGATTCCTTTTCTATATCAACTATTATATTTTTCGTTAAGAATTCATAAAACTCAACTATTTTGTTGAACATTAGTCTATTTGGACAGAAAATTGGTCCTTTTGGACTAAAAATTCATCTTTTTTCCTTAAAAATTCCTTTAAAAAAACTTACTTCTAAAAAGTTCAATTATTAAGTTGAAAATTCAACTGTTTTTGGTTGAAGTTTAATCTTTTTTGTTTGAAAATTTGATCATTTTATTGAAAATTTATCTTTTATCGTAGACAAGTCAACATTGTTCATTTTTTAATTTCCATTGAAAACTGTTTCATTCCGTTTCAAGAGATTATATGTTAAAAATGTAAAAATCTTAAAATTCTAGTCTTTGAATAATAATGGTCAGGGAAAATTAAAAATTGGACAGGGAAAAATCAGAGACAAGTTAGGGAATTTTGAAAATAAAGTTTTGCGGGCATCCTTTTGTATTAGTTTCAACTCTAATGAAAAAGCTAATAAAAAATTTAATTAAACTCACTTTGATTATATCAACAGCAAAAAATTACTGGATTGAAAAAATGTAATTAAATTGTTGTTAAAGTTGAAGAAATTGGGAAAAATGGAAACTTCGTAATATTTTCGATTGTAGCTTCGTGATTTTTTACCGTGATTAAATAAATCATCACCAAAAAACAGTTTTTTGACCATATAATCAGATTATTGTGGCATATAAGAAAATTCGCATATGACATTTTTGTTATTTTTATTAGATCTACAATTTCTACTATGTGTCATGAAAAGTATTTTTTTTTGTAAAGAAGTACCTGGAAAAATTTATTTTTTTATCCTGGAAAACCTGGAAAAGTCCTGGAATTTGTGTTTGAAGAAACTCTAGACACCCTAAGTAATATTCATCGCTTCCTTTTATAATTTTGCTAATTTATAATTAATATGTTCCCTGCATTTTTAAAATACTTTTTAGTTCGTATATAATGTATTACTTTGATAAAAATGAAGCACCTAAACAGACATTTTACCGATTGTTTTGCAAGTCTGCATATGAAGTAGTATTAGCGATTGAAATCTATTTCACGTAAACGTAAGGTTTATGACCTATAAATACATATTACTAAAACACTGTCCAGAATATATAATTTACAAAAATTCAAAGTATCGGGAGATTTTATATTTACATCTGTCTTGATGAAATGCGAAACGAAACGCACCCTATTAAGTTACAAAATGTGCATAAAATTTATTTCATGTCTATCGGTATGCTTCGTGTATTCGATTACAGATTACAATCGATTTTAAGTACTTCCTAGTTCTCTAATAAATTTTACTTTCTGCACTGTCTACATTACGACACTTTTCATTCCGGTAATATATTTTGTAAAACAAATTCTTGGGAACGTTAAATTTGATTTATTTCAAACTTGACATAAATTATAACAGGCCCTTTCGATAAAAAATTTTATTTATTGTTGATATCAAAATGTATGTTATTCCAAGCCATAGATTTCATTTTATGGGATTTAAGTGTTTGACAGTAATGCTTTACCCGAAACCTTACATTTTTTTAGTAACGGTAACGGTAACGTGTTACAATTTTCGGGTAAATGTAATGTATTAGATAATACCTTCTGCTTCCAATTAGGATATACATTTTTTACTTTGGGACTTTTTAAATAAGAAGAATATTATATTTAAAAAATGAAAAAATTATTTGTGTGAAACATTTCCATTATTTTCATTAAAAACATATTTACAAAGCTTAGATAGTACTTGAAAATCTATAAAAATGGCCGAATCGAGAAAACAATTGTAAAAATGATTAAAAAAGCAAACCTAAAAAGATTTCTGATCGTTTGGTCAATGCTCACTGAAGAAATAAGCAAAAAGACATTTAATTTTTTGTAAATAAACTGAAATTAGGTGACACGTTTATTTTTGACTGGAGAAAAAAATGTCAATGAAGTTAACGATATTTGAATTTTGAAGTCTATTTTTCAACAAATCACAAATTTGTTTCTGTAAAATTATATAGTTTTTGACCCATTTCAGGTTTTCAAATGTTCTTTCCGGATTGTGCCGAGTTTTACTGTCATCTTTCGAAATCCGTAAGGAAATTTTAAAAACGTTAAAAGTTAACAAGATGGCTAAGATTTGTTTGGGAAGATAAAAAGTCGATTTTCATAAAAAAACCTACTTATATTTTTTGCCAATTTTGTTCAATCGGCCTTTTACAAGAAAGACATCTTGTGAGTTTTATGTTGGCTAAACCATTTTTGTGGCCAGGAGAATTGTTTTTTAATAAATCGAATTTTCGCATTTTTCTCAGAAACAATGAAAGGTACAAAAAAATTTAAGAGAGAAGTTTGCACATCTAGAAAGATTCTAAATGAAATGCCTCTTGCTCTTTTATGATATCTTGCATCGTTTAAGAGAAAAGTTAGAAAATTATATTTTCAGAAAAAAACAAACAAAAGTTTAACCCAAAAAGAAGATACATATGGTTTTCCAGAAAATCTTCTTTTCATGTTTTCAAAATACGAGAAAAATTTGAATATCTTAACTTCATAAACCAAAGCTAATTAAAAAATTATTAAAAATTTAATTTACGCCATACGCACTGTTTCGATTATTGTTCAGCATAATAGGATCCATTTTTATGTCAAAATATTTCGCTTGAGTGATGAACTTTTTGAAAAACTAGTTTTGTTAGAAGCAAAATAAATTCTATAAAAATTGTGTTGTTTAAAATTATTAATATTGTAGAATTGCACAAATGAAGATATATTTGTTAAGTTTGAAAACACTTTAAAATAAAGAAAAAAACTATCTAAACCTTTTGGGGATTTAAAATGACGTATTGAAAATTTAATTAAAAAGTACGCCAAGGTAACGCGTTACAAATTTTAGGGAAGTAGCGGTAACGTTAACGCTTTACCCAAAAAATTTAAATTGACAATTTTGCGCAAAACTGGCACATAATATGAGCTCTGTTTTTGTCTTTTTTCCATTAATTTTTTTTTTATTCAACAAGTGAAATGTTTTTAAGCATTTTTAAACTAATTTTCAATTGTTTAAATTTTTTTCCTACTAACTCATTGATCGGAACTTTTTTTACGTTTAATCGAAATATTGATAATTTATTATAGGAAACCTGACATTTTATTCAAGAATTTACCAATTGTTTAAACAATCAATCATTATTTACTAGTAACTTTTTCTTGAAGAGAGATAGAATACTCTAGATGTTTTTTTAATTTGGTTAACTATGTCACTTATTATTAAACATCTACGTAACTCAGATATTACTACCCGATTATGTAACAAAGTCGTATATGATTAAATAATTTTTGTTCATTCAAACAATTTTATTCTGAAATAACCAAGGTAAAAAAAATAATACCTAGTGGGAAATTTTATTTATAATGTTCATTTGTTTTATAAATTTATTTTTGTGTAGTTAATGCCGTAATTATTCATTATTAAGAGCAACATTTTTTGTTGAAACCATTATAGTTTTTTATCAAAATGTACACTTAATCTTTAATAAATTATTTAAACAATTGTATAATGGTTTTAACATAAAATCCTGCTCTCAAAAATGATAAACTACCGCATTAATGATAGAAAATATAAGTTTCAAACATTTGTTTCAGAAAAAATGGAATGAATTGAATGATTTACAAGGAAATAATATTAATTGTTTAAATAATTGATAAATGCTTGAAACAAATATCAGTCTTCGTATCAATGACTAATTTACGATTGAACGTAAATAAAGTACCTTCCAATGAGTTAGTAGAAAAACAAACTTATGTAAGCAAATGGAAATTGTTTAAACAATTGAATATTAGTTGAAAAATGCCCAAAAATATTTCCATAATCGAATAAAAATGATTAATGGCAAAAAAGAAAAAAACAGAGTTCATATAATTGGCCATTTAGGTTTTTGGGGCATTTTTGGGTCTCAATAAGGGGGGGGGGGGCGTCAAAATTCAAAGTAATGAAACAGAAAGTATTCACTGAAGACTTCGTAAAAAATTTTAATATTCTCCCGCAAGCTAAGTTTAAACACAGAAACATCAATCTCATTTTTCTGAAAACAAAAATTTTTCCACGTTAATCTTATGGGATTTTCCGCGATTTTGCGGCACGTCTTAAGAATAACCGATTTGGCTCAAACTTGGAGGGAATTTTTTTTTCGGAAACCTCACAAACCTCTATTTGAAAAAAAATTTCAACAGGTATGATTTTGGACCACCCTAATGTATATTCAAATTTTGAATCTTTTGTCGTTATGGAATACGGAAATTGAATGAAACTTTACGCTAGAAAGTTTTTGTGATTTCTGAATTTTTCTTTAAAAAAATGATAGAGTCATTATATGAAGAAACCCGAGGTCTGTACTTATGGTTCACTCTCGTTTGCATAAAAAAGGGTAGTAAAACATGTTGCACCAAATTACCAAAGTACCTCTCTTATAATTCTAGTCTTTCTCTTAGAGAAGGAATAATTTCTATTGGAAATGGTCTCAGATAATCTATACTCGATTTAATTTTCCTATCTATTGTATAATAGGGTGGGTCAAAAAAAATTCTGGAATTCGAGATCATTACTACGCGAGAAAGTAGCGTATATTGCGGAACCCTAAAAAGGTATTGTTAATTTGGAATCGATAAATAGGCCCAGCGAACTAAAAAAATGTTTACAAAATTTCTTATTTGCATAGTCTTTCCCAATTTTTCGGATTTTAATCAATTCCTGAGAGATAGTTCCCATTCAATTCACCCCCTTTTCGAAAACAATGTTTAAAACCTGTGTAAATATAGGAGAAAAATTTTTTCGGGTACTTGAAAACTTTTCAGTGATTTTTTTCCTAGTGGATGTTTGTCACTGAAAAGTTTTCAAGTAACCAAAAAAATTCTTCTCCTATTAAAAGAGGTATTTGACTTCGAGGATTTTGAACAAAATTGAAACTCAAGAAAATGTAAAAACTCTGCAAATTACTAGAAAAGAAAAGTTAAACAATTTGGGAGAACATTCAACTATTTGGTCGAAAAATGAACTATATTGTTAAAAATGCATTTTTTCAGTCGAAGATTCAGGAATTTTAGTGAAAAATTCGTTTTTTTGTTGTTGAAAATTAATTTTTTCAATTGAAAACTTAACTATTCCATTTTCGTTAGGAAAAGTATTTTTTTAGATGCAAACTCAATTATTATTTAGTTGAAACTTCATGTATTTTGTGAATGATTAAACCTCTAGGTTAAAAATTCAACCGTTTGGTTGAAAATTTATTTTCTTTGTTGAAAATTCGTCTTTTTTAGTGTAAATTTAATCTTTTTGGTTAAAAATGCAACTCTTTGGTTGCAAACTAATATGTTTTAGTTGAAGATTCAACTTTTTTTTGACAATTCGTCTTTTTTATTGAATTTAACTGTTTTGAATTAAAACTTTAAATCGGTTTTGGTTGAAATATGAACTATTACATTTTTCATTAAAAATTCATCTTTTCGGTTAAAAATTAATCTTCTCGGCTGAAAATTTAACTGTTTGATTGAAAATTGATGTATTTTGTTAAAAATTCGTTCTTTTGGTAGAAAGTAAATTTTTTTTTTGTTGAAATTGGAACTGTTTAGTTGAACATTAAAATGTTTCAGTTGAGGATTGAAGTATTTTGTTTAAAATTGTTTTTTTTTTCTTAAATTTAACTGTTTTTAATTGAAAATAAAAATATCTCTTGGATAAAATATTAAATATCACATTTTTTGTTGAAAATTCATTTTTTTATGTTGAAAATTCTACTAGTTTGTGGAAAATTAATTTTTGTATTGTTAAAATTAATATTTTTAAATTAAAATTTGACCAATTGTGTGAAAATTCAGCTGTTTGATGGAAAATTAACTTTATGTTGAAAACTAAACTTTTTTCTAGAAAACTTGTAGTTTAGGCTGGAAAATTCAACAATTTAGTAAATAGTTCAACTATTTGGTAGAAACTTCAATTGTTTTGTAGACATTTTCTTGATTGAAAATTATTTTTCATAATGAAAATTTAACTATTTAATTTTTGGTATAAAGTTTAGCTGTTTAAATTAAAAATTTAACTATTTGGTTAAAAATTCGTATTTTTAGTCGAATATTCAACTATTTGGTTAAAAATCCATCTTTTTGTTTGGAAATTCAACTATTTGGTTGAAGATTTACCTATTTTGTGTGAAAATCGTCTCTTTGTCTTGAAAATTAAATATTTTGATTGTAAATTTCTTTCTTCACTGACTGTAAAGTGTTCTTTGTTGAAAATTCAAATCTTGTTGAAAATTCGTCTTTTTGATTTGAGAATTCATCTCTTTTATTAGAAATTTCATCTTTTGGGATAAAAATGCAACTGGTTGGTTGATAATGAATCTGTTTTAATTGAGGATTCAACTACTTTGTTCAAAAGTCGTCTTTTCTGGTTCAGTTCAGCTGTTTTCAATTTATGTAAAATGAAAATCTATTTTTTTTTCAAATATCAACTATTACATTGTTTGTTGAGAATTCATCTTTTTGCTTCAAAATTCAGCTACTTGGTTGAAAGTTGAATTGCTTTGTTAATTCATAAGAAACAGTAAGATTTTACCAAACCCCCCATTCCCCAAATAACTTTACGCAATTTTTTGATGACCTTTAAATAAATTCACGAAAAAAATTTTGTTGGAAAAATGTTTGTAAGATAGGGGGAGGGGTTCAAAACTTAAGGACCCTAACAAAAGGGTGTTCGTGGTTCTTTATGATAGAAATTTAAGTAATTTATGCACGGTCTCCAAGCTGCATATCTATCGATTCCAAATTAATACACTTTTTTAGGATCCCAATACGCTTATACTTTTTCGCGTGGTGACTATTTCGAATTCCAGAATTTTTTATTTTCGACCCACACTAATGTATAACTCAGTTCCTTTAAAGAATTTGAATGAAATAAAAAAGTAATAGTGTTTAAAAAATGGATACTAAGATTTTGAACTAAAAAGATTGTTTAGATACAACTTTAGTAGGAACTTTTAAGAAACAGGATTGTTTAACAAAAATAAAGAAGCAAATAATGAATCTAAAGTTTTATTTTCACCTATACTTTGAATACAGTTTTGTAAAATTTATATTACATATTGATTAATAAAAATCATTCTATTTAAAGTGATCACTTTGAGTGATTAGCACATGATTTTAAAGCAAATTTTGCACTATGACATATCAATTTTTCAATTATATGCATTGCTTTAAAAGGGTAGGTACTATTATGTCTTAAAAGTCAGAGAGAAATGGAAGGTAGTTTTTCAAGATGCTAATGTATTATAATTTATTCCACTTGAAGACCTTGGGCTGGGCTCACCGTTCACATGTCGAAACGGGACTTTTTGATGGAGCGTTTTATACGATTAATTTTTAGCTGGCATTATATGTAATTAATTTGAAACAAAACAGAAAAAATTGAGATGCATTTTTTACTTCTTGCTCGCATTTAAGAAAGTGTTACAAAAAAAATTTATGAATGAGTGAATGCATGAATGAATGAATACGTAAGTTTTACAAAGTTCATGTCCATGTTAGAAAAAAGTAACTGAAATAATTTAAAATAAAATAAAGCACATACAATAAATAAAATTAAATATTTCATTTATTTAGAACCAAATATCGTGTGATTGTAAATTTTTTTTCTGTAAATTTTCAATATTACAGGAGAAAGTGGTTCATTCTTTTCACTAGAAAATAATTTTAGTTAGGAAAATAGTATTTAATTGTATTTCCTGGCTTGAACTTATTCTTAAAAAATGAAAGTTATTTGATTAAGTTGAAGAAAATTACCGTAATATTTGTGAAAGTTTCTTTCTATTTTGATAAAGAAGCACATTCCCTTTGCACATACTTACATCTATAATAGACATTTTTTAAATTCAAAATTGATTGATAATTTTGAATCTTATTTAATTAATTTAATATTTATTCAACTATTTTCAGGTCATTCAAAACTCTTCAATATATCTTTAAAGATTGCATGTAATTAAAAATAATAGGAAGCTATATATTTAAATTAAGTAAATGAGAGTTTAACCTCCCTACCAGATGCTAGTGGGAGATTGGGTCTTTGCAGTTTTTTAAGATTTTAAATCGATATCTTTTATTCATTTGAAATGTTCAGAAGATCCAGGAGATTCATTTTTAATGTTTTTGGATCCCAGCTTAGTTTCAAACGGGTTTTATTGCACAAATTTAAAAATAGCTATTTTGCATAATTTGTAATGATGTATTGCAAAAAACTCCCTTTAGTAAATAATTTTAGCATTTCAGTTTTAATAAATAGTTTTTTAGTCCCAGTTAATTTTTTAAATCTCAAATATATTCTAAGCTAATAATTCCAGGAATGTTATACTTGAAAAATTGAATTAAAAATGAAAAAAATCGTGTATTTGATACATAGGCCACTTTATATGACATTTAATAAATAACTTTAATGAACTTGTATTTTTTCTAGAAGTATTTGAGAAGAAGAAGAATTGTGTCTAAAGAGTGAAAATTCATTTACATTTTTAAAATAACATAAAAAAAAGAAATTGTATCCCCACATCCCCCAATCAGTCTAGAGCTTACAATTTTTATCCGATTTGAGCATTAAAAAAAAATGACAAATAAATAGGGCCGATGTTTTAATTTTGTTTAATTTATTTCTCATTTAAAATAAACGATCCCATTTATTTAAAACTAATTAAATGTATGTAAAGGATCATGGAATTGATAAAGACAATCGTTATAAATAATATACACTAGGATAAATATTTTAAAAGATTGATTTATTTTTATATCAACAAATTAATGCGTGAAAGTGTTACTTCGAAAAAAAAGACTCGGAGACTTTTTTCTTCAATTTATGTTCTGGATATACATGAAAATAATTCTTAGTTACCATTTTTTTTTAAATTAAAAAAAATGACAAATTTCAAATTTTCTAAGTTTAATGTTATGAAAAAATGCATGTCTTAGCATTTTCGCGCTCTAAAGACTTGATTCTTTCAAAACAATTTGATCAAAAATTTGTTAAAAATAAATAATATGTACGATTTGTTGATATCTTATAACAATTGTTAATTGTTCAAATGAATTTTGAAATTTTTTAAGAGTGAATAACCGTTCCTTTAAATAATCTAAAATTTACTGTCTATGGTGGTTTTCTTTCAACCTTACCCTGTATTTTTATTTTTTTATAACATTTATTAAAATAAAGAGCAAATATTGTCGCCTGACAAAGTCTCCTAATAAATAAGGTTCTTTCTGAGTCACTGGTAGTCGATTTTGTAAGAAAAACAGTATTCATTTGTTAACAACTAGTCAAGTTTTTAATTTGTTTATAAAATTATTATTTATGAAATAAACAGTTATTGTTCGTTAATAAAGTATCATAAGGGAGGGATTTTGTCAAGGTTTGGAAATTGATTTTGTTGAGAAAAGAAATCTGCTGGTTGAAAATTGACGAAAATCTGCATTTGTTGATTAACATTGTTTATACCATTAAAAATTACTTTCAGTTTTTAAAAATTATAACTATGCACTGCTCTTATGTATAACCGGCAGAAAATGTAAAAAAATAAGGTCTTCAAGTATTTTTTATTTTGAAGTAGCACTTTCACTCATTAATTTGTTAATATGAAAATAAAAAATATTTGTTTACATATTATTACCAGCTGGATATTATTTTTAAGAAGTATCTTTACTGATTTCATGATGTTTTATATTAATATAAGTAGTTGCAAAAAATGGGAACGTTTATTCAGAAAAAAAAATTGATAACAAAAACAAAATTTGTGCAGAAAATCGTGTCCCAGATTTTAATCTACTTTTTGCTATTAATAGTGTTTGGGGTAATAAATAAATATGCCAAGATGTAATTCAATATTATTTAAAATTTTAAAGATATTTGCATTAAGAATTTCGAGCTCTTTTTTTTCTTTTTATCATAACTTAGTTGCTAAAAACAATAGAGAAGAATGATTCGGACAGTTTTTATTCATAATTTTGTGAAATTTTGATGAGAAAAAATGAAAATTTTAATTTTTCCATTTGTTTATTTAAAAAACAAAATTTAATTGTCATTTTGAAGTTTTCCTGAAAAATTCAAAATAATGGCACAGCCAAAATTTGTGATGCACTTCAAAAGATATCAAAACGTATCTATGATTTTTTTGAAAAAAATATCTCGCGAAGAACAGGTTTTCAAATGACAAGTAAAGTTTGTTTTTAAATAAAGAAATGAAAATTTAACATATTTTATTTTTCCCTAAAATTTTAATAAATCACGAATAAAAACAGTCTAAAACATTTGTCTCTATTATTATTAGCAACTGAGATATGATAAAAAAAAGTAGCTCGAAATTGTTAATGCAAAACTATTAAAATTTTTCAACAATTTCGAACTAAAACTTGGCACATTTATTAGGGGCCGTATTTAAATTACGTAACGGATTATAGGCCCTCTCTAAGAGCTCCCTCCCTCCTGTAACAAACTGTAACAAAATATTTCACCCCCCCCCACTCTTTTTTTAGCTAATTTTTAGTTTCCAAAAATGTTTTACTAGTTATTGCTAGTAAAATTAGGCAGGGTGTCCGAAGAACTTCATTTTCGAAATTCCCTTATTTTTCTTTGTCTAACTTTTCATTTTTCTTGATCATTAATATTCAAATACCAGAATTTTAATCTTGAAATACTTTTAACCTAGCATCTTTCATAAACGGAATAAAACTGTACTTCAGATACAAATTTAAAAATTTCAAATTTATTTTAAACAAAAAAATGTCTTATCTACTATAAAAGATGACTTTTTAACAAAATACTTGAATTTTCAACAAAATAATTAAATATTTAACATAATAGTTGAATTTTCAACCAAAAAATATAAATTCCCAACAAAAAGTGTCATAGTTTATATTTCAATAAAAAACATGAAATTTATAAAAAAAAAGTTTTTTAAAACCAAAAAGACGAATTTTCAACAAATAAAGATTTTTCACTAAGAAAGAACATTTTGCTGAAATTTTAAACTAAGAAAATTATTTTTTTTTTACCAAAAAAGGAGAATTTTCAAATAAAAAATATCAATCTTAAAAATATGGAAAAGTTACATTTTCAGTTAAAAAAATAATTTTGAACCAAAAAAAAAAGACTTTTCCACTAAACAGTTAAATTTTTAACCAAAGACTTCAGTCAAAAAAATAAATTTTTAACAATGTAGTTTAACTTTTACCCAAGTAGTTGAATTTTCAATTTCAACAGAACAATTTTCAACAAAATAGTTAAACTTTCAACCAAAGAGATGAATTTTCAACTAAAAATATCTCTTAAAAAAAAATGATTTCTTAACAAAGTGATTCAACCAAATCTTTCAAATAAAATAGTTCAATACTCAAGCAAAGAAGAATAATTTTTAACCAAATAGTTGAATTTTCATTGAAACAAAAGAAATTTCTACCAAAGCGGATGAATTTATAAATCAAAAAGATAAATTAAAAAAAAAATAGTTGAATTTTCTGTTAGAAAAGATTTTAGTTGACTTTTCACGAACAAAATATCAATTTTCAACCAAGAAATAAGTTTCTACGAAAAAATTGAATTTTTATTCCAAAAAGACGAATTTTACCCAAAAATGATTGCTGTTTAACAAAATTGTTGAATTCTCTATCCGATAGTTGCATTTTTATCCAAAAAAGATGAAATTTTTCTTAAAACAGATGAATTTTTATTTGAAAAGAAAACAAATTTAAAAAAAATAGTTGAATTTTTATCCAAGAAAGATGAAATTTGTACTAAAACAGATGAATTTTTAATAAAAAAGGACAATTTTTCTTTTAAAGTTAAATTATCATCCAGAAAAGCTTTCAGTTCATTTTTTAATACCAAAATATGCATTTGAAGCCAAAAGTAAATTTTCTACGAAATAGTTGAATTTTCAACAAAACAGTAGAATTTTCAACCAAAAGAAAAACTTTTTGACAGAATAGATTTATTTTCAACCAAACAGTTGCATTTTTATCCAAGAAAGATGAAATTTCTCTTCAAACAGATGAATTTTTATTAAAAAAAAAATCTAAAAAAATAGATGAATTTTCATCTAGAAAAGATTTCAGTTCTCTTTTCAACACCAAAATATTAAATTTGACGGAAAAGTAAATTTTCTACAAAATAGTTAAATTTTCAACAAAACAGGAGAATTTTCAACTAAAAAGTATGGTTTTTCAACAAAATTGTTGAATTTCAAACCAAACAGTTGCATTATTATCCAAGAAAGATGTAATTTCTGCTAAAGCAGGTGAATTTTAAAATCAGAAAAAACAAATTTTCAGAAAAGAGTTGAATTTTCAACCGAACAGTTGCATTTTTATTCAAGAAAGATGAAATATTTCTTGTAAAACAGATGAATTATAAAAAAAAAATTCAAAAAAATAGTTAAATTTTCATCCAAAGAAGATTCCAGTCCACTTTCGAACACCAAAATAAGAATTGTAAACTATAAGTTAATTTTCTGCTAAATGGTCGAATTTTTAAACAAAAGGTATGACTTTTTAACAAGATTGTTAAATTTTCAATAAAACAGTTGCATTGTCCAAGAAAAATGAAAATTCTATTAGAACAGGTGAATTTGTAAATCAAAAAGACCGATTTTCAAAAAAAATGTTGAATTTTCATCCAAAAGGATTCCTACAGACTTTTCGACAGAAAAAATACAAATTTTAAACAAAACGTAAATTTTCTTGGAAATAGTTGAATTTTCAACAAAACAGCTGCATTTTTGTCCAAGAAAGATGCAATATTTCTACTAAATTGAATTTGCAAAAAAAAATGATGTCTTTTTAAGAAAATTGTTAAATTTTCAACCAAATAATAAAATTTATAACTAAAAAGATAATCTTCAGGTGAACGTTTTTTCGAATTTGCAAAAATTACGTACATGAGTGAAGGACCCCCTCCCCCCTGCCGTAACAACGATACGCCAACTGGTGGCCAAATGTAGTACTAAAATAACGGG
>CAKNYM010049955.1:87630-145866 GCA_932195095.1 Andricus curvator | reverse complement strand
TACCTTACCGACACTTTTTTTATTTGTAAACTTACTTTCACACGAATGGCCACATCGAGTTGAAAATTTGGGATGATAAATGAGAAGCATTAAGAAAGGTGGGTCTGGTCCTAAATTTTAATAATCATGAAAAAAGCAAAAAAAAATTATTTACAAATATTTTTTTTTCATAATTATAAAAATTTAGGACCAGACCCACCTTTCTTAGCGCTTCTTATTTATTATCCCAAATTTTCAACTCGATGTGGCTATTCGTGTGAAAATAGGTTTACAAATAAAAAAAGTGTAGGTAAGGTAGGAATCCGGTCACGTGATCCACTCGTTACATGCCCTTAAATAATAATAAAAAAAATTAGCAAAATTTGTTGACTCAAGCTGAAAAGTGGTTTTTTGGTCGATTTTTCCTACTTCAAATTAATAATGGTATAAATATTCAAAGAGGAGGCAAAAGACATTGGAAATATGTAATTTTCTTTTTAGTGCAAAAAGGTAAGTAAGCAATTAATCATGATACTTTTATGAGTAGTAGGGAGTGAAGTATGTATTGGAATTTTTCAAGAGAAATAAAATATAATAATAACAATAATAATGATTTATCTACCTTGAACAACTTGTCTAAATTATACCAGACGTCCTCTTCTTCCTGTTCCTCATACTGTGTATCCGCAAGGTTGTCCCTCGAACGGGATAGTATTTTTCGTCTCGACACCATCCCGAGTCACGGTTGTAACCTGCAAATCATTGAAAGAGAACTGGTTAGCTTGCACATTTTTTATTTTATTTTTTCACTTTTACTTCTTAGTCATACTTAAAAGTTCGAAGTGTATGTAATCGTAATCTAAATGTCAAGAAGATGCACAGGAGGTTCCGATATCTACATATTACTGACTATCATTAAGCACAATCTCTATTCCATGGCGCGAAATCATCCTATATCTGATGACTCGCTTCTAAGTTGCTTCATTAATGAGTCCAGGCTGCTCGCAACCTTTGGCATTAAGATTCAAGTTTCTTTTCGAATGATATTACGAAAAGAACTTTTTTTTTAAAATCAATTTGTCAAGAGATATTTCAGTGCAAATTGAAACTTGATTGATACGGTTGGGTTCAATATCGCCTTGAATTCTGGTGTAATTATAAATTTATATGTAGGCGTCAAATGATTGGAAGAAAATCATAATCGTGCAAATCGAATGGTGAGATATTAGAAATTTGTTCGAGGGCCATCCCATTTTATTTCACGGAAGTTGGTTGCGACCTAATTTAAAAAAATTTCGATATTTAACTATAATACAAAGTTTTGAGGAATAGAAAAAAAATTATTTTTTCAATTCTCAAGTGACACATCTAGACTTTATTTAAAAAAAAACAATTTGACCATGCAACGTTTCGGTAATGAATCGATACCTGTTACCAGTTTAGTCGACACTTAATAAGAAATACAAAAGTTTAAAAAATGCATTCCTTATCATCCTGGTAAGCAAATCAAATATGTTGAAAACTATTATTTTATAAGATATAATATTTAATAGTTCTTATGTTCTTTTCTATATAATATGCCTGATGAGGGTAACGGCATGATGAAATTGTTGCCTGAGAATTGGAAAAAGATCTTTTTTTTCCTGATCCTCAAAAATTTTGGTTTATTATTTCTGGACGTAAAAAAGCTTTGATTTCAGCATTTCTCCATAATTTATATTAACTATAATAGTTATCGATGTTTTCGGAACTTGTCACATAAATTTATTCATTTACGGAGAAAGTTATTAAGAAAAACTCAAATTCTACCATTTAAAATGAAAATTAATGAAATCAATGGTATTAAACAATCTTTACACTTTTAATATAACATGAGCAAAAGGAACTTCAATATGAAATAATGGACAAAACTTGCATTTTAAAAATAACTAAAACATAACCATTTTCAACACTTTCAAAGCGTTTTAAAAATCCCCGTGTTGAATTTCGTAAGCCTCCCTGTCACCACGGGCCAAATTGACCCGAGGAATAGTTTATGATTTTCCATGGGGTTTCTTATGTGATTTTTGCTAACTGCTACCGGAAATTTTGTCGCAAAAAATCTTTTTCTTTGGCAATTTTCATTGTTTAAAAAAATGAATTTTTTTTAAACCGATTACTACATGTTCTTTGATGTTTAAAGTATGCCCTTAAATTTTACCAGCCCTTTAGGACAAATAAAAAAATTAAGGGAAATGTTTCAAAACGACCTTGGGTCATTTTAATCCGGTGTGACCATTGTTTGATTACAATGAGGTGTGATCACGAAGGGCTAAATTGAAACTTACCTCGAAAAGGTTGATTTTTTATCAAACATTTCAGAATTTAAGCCCTTTTTCAATTTTTGATGTTGAAAGTAGATGAATATCTTGCAGGGAGAAAAATGATAAAAATCAGGATTAAGAGTATATATGTAAATCAGTTCTTTATTTAATCACTCTCAAAATTTCGCGTTGGTCCTGAGCCTTTTTCTACTGAACTATGTAGCAATTTTCAAAATATCTCAAAATATAGCATTTTTGAGCTTTTGTTAAACGAGGTATCGACTCAGTTGAAGTTGACCAAATATTTCAAAATTCAAATTTCTCATGGTCGAAAGAAAAAACCCAATTTCACTGTAGTCGATACCTTGTTTAACAAAACCTCAAAATAATAATAATATTCCGAGCTGTTTCAAAAATATATATTTCAGTAGAAAAAGATTCGGGGCGAATGCGAAATTTTCACGGAGGAGGTAAGTTTTAATTTAAGAGGTAGAATTTGAGTCTTTCTCAATTCTGTAATGCACATAAGTGTGACATTTTTCTGCACCTTTGCACTTTAAAAATCAAATTTGAAAAAAAATAATTTAGTAAATGTCATTAAATAATAAAATTCTGAAAAATTTGATTATTATAGTAGTTAGGTGTTAAAAATTTTGAAAATTAGGTCGCAACAGATTTCGGTGAAGAAAAATGGCATGACTCTCGACTCTTTTAAAATCAGGTTTGCAATGTGAGTTTGGAATTGATAAATAATTGAAATTTCGAAGGAAATAAGTATTTTTGAATTTATACATTAATAGATTAATAAACGAAGACAGGAAATAATGGTGTAGTGAAAAAAGAAACGTGCAGTTCTGTTAAATAATTTGTGACTAGTTTAAATTAAGTATATGATATAAAAAAATATTTATTTTTCATTTTATATAGATTTTTATATTGTGAAATGAGAGCTTATTTTGAAGATAGATCAGAAATAATTATATAGTAAGATTCTTAGTAGTTAAGACAACAGTTCCCATCCGAGTATAAAGGAGGCAAACGATGCTTAACATCGGCGATCGAATGAGAAGCTTTAAACTATTTCATGTGTCCAAGCGGACACAATAATGTTGAAAGGTTTATGTTTATATGTAATTTAAAAATGTACGAATTGTACCTAAATATTTTTGAAAAAACGTTTCAATTTTAAAAGGCTTTTATTTTAATGAATCCTTTTTCTTTAATTTTGAAAACCTGATAATTTAATCTTCTATAATTTCAATTACTCAAAGTTAAAATTTCTTGAATTTTAGACGTTATCCAAGTTTAAAGGGCTCTTTTAATAATATTTCTATTTGAATAATTTGAACAATTTCGGGAAATCAAAATTGTCCAATTCGAATTTATTTACAATTCAAATTGTTGAATTCTAGTGATGAGCATTTGGCCAACACCCGAATACTCGGGATCCCGGATAATGACAAAAACATTCGAGTACCCGTGCAATTTGAGTGACATGTCAAATTAAATAAAAATTTACGTTTCCTAAATCTTTTTCGAATTTTAAACACGTCTAATTTTTTTTTAATATCCGAATACCCTCTTGAAGTTCATATCACTATTAGATTCAGATTGAAGTCTAATTTTTTAATTTCAATTTTTGAATATCAAAATTAAATTTTAAAACTGAACCAGCTATTTGTACCGAGATGTCGGTACGAGTAGCTGGATTTTTTGGTACAAGTAGAAGCTGCCTTTGTTTTACTTTAAACAATGTTATTGACAGTCGAATTTTCAAGCATTTATTCAGCAGGAGTCAATCCAAACGACCCTCCATTATTGGGGGGGGGGGGCATATAAAGGTTATTCTTCCTACTCCACTTGAGAAGCTAACAATCATCATTCGAATCTGGACCTAGCTTTTGGCATTACATTTTTTAAATTTGGATACATCCAATTTCAGAATTTAATATTTTAGAACAAATAAATCTCTAAGATTTTCTATTATTCTATATCCTATTATTTTATCTGCTTAGAAGTAGAAAATATTTATTCTGGACTATTTCCAATTTGATATTGTATTTTGAACGTCTAAATTTAGAATATACAATTTTTTAAGTTTTCCTAACTACAATATTTCGTATGAAATATTAAATAAAAAATTTGTCAATTTTAAAATTTAATACGAAATTAAGTTTTAACTTTAAATTTTTTTTTGACTGACATATTACGAAAACTACAACTTCGTTTGTTTTTTGAATCAATTTGTCAAGAGATATTCCTGTTCAAATTGAAACTTTTCAATATCGTCTTGAATTCTCGTTTAATTATAAATTTATATATAGATGCCAAATGATTGGAAGAAATTGTGTGACTTTTTAACCTAAAATTCTTTGTGATATGATATGCAAATCGGACAGGGAGATATTAGAAAATCGAATGTTCTAAAATCAGGGTTGGAATAGATTAATAATAATGGAAACTTAGAACAGACAAGTATTTTTTAATCTATACATTAGCAGACTAATAAATAAAAAACAGGAAATAATAGTGTGTTTAAAAATAAACGCAGATTTCTATTGAATAGTTTGTGACCACTTAAAAATTGTTATCATTATTTTGTATTTCGTCACATTCTTTTTTGATAAAAAAATTAATGGAATATATAAAAGCTATTTTTCTTGCTGCATTTAGAAATAAATTTAATATGATTCTTAGTAGTTAATGCAGCGGCTTCAATCCGAATATAAGCGAGCGAAGCGTTGCTTAACTTCAGTGATCGAGCGCGGACAAGATTTTAAAATTTGATTAATAAATTTTTGTGTTCATAATTTAAAAATTTTGAAACCCTAAGAGTTTGAATTTGTTTACGTACAATTGCACAAAGTCAAAATTGTTGAATTTTAGACGTTATCCAACTTTCATATGCTCTATTTAAAATATTTATATTTGAATATTTTGAAACGTTTCAGGACATTGAAATTGTTCATTTGGAACTTATTCAAATTTTGAATTATTGGATTCAGATTGAAGTCTAAGTTTTGAATTTCAATTTGGCACAAAAAATTAAATTGTAAGATTGAACAATTAGATTTTTTTTTTAATAAGGAGGCTTTTTTTTTGGGGGGGGGGGTGTTACAAATCATCATTCGAATCTGGGTTTTATCATTAAAATTTTCAAATTTGGATACATGGAATTTTAGAAGTTAATATTTTAGAATCAATCTAAGATTCCCCATCTCTAATTCTTTTGCTTATTATACGCTTCAAAATTAAATTTTTCAATTTGGAATATTTCTATTTGAAATTGTATTTTTAACGTTACTGTACTATTTCGAACAATGTATTAAATAAAAAATTGGTCAATTTAAAATTGGAAAGTATGGAGATATTTAGAATCAGAGTTCAGTTTTCTCATTCAACTTTTAGAAAACGTTTTCACTTCAAATGTTCTAAACCTAATCTTAAAAGTCGTTTACTTGAATTTGTTAAATTTTTATCACTAACAAAACCGAGATTATTAAGTATACGGCTTCCAAATGGAAATAAGGATATAAAATTATGGTATGTACCTGAAAAAAACCGACATGCGACTATCATTAAATAATCCACTTAAAATTATGAATGTTTAGCAATCATCTTTTATGATAACTTCATTATTATCATGCACCAATTTTCCATGATTCCAACATAAAATTCAGATACAATTTTACATAACATGTTGCATAACAGCCCGCGGATATAAAAATAGTTCAGCCTGAACAATTATCTTTTAATATTTTTTTGTGTTTTTATTTTTTATGCCCGCTGGTGTGAACTCCTAAGGCATAAGTTACGATATCCAATAAAAGCTTTAACACCCCAGGCGCGTCGTTCATTGGCCTCCGTAATGTTCCGTGTTTGTAGTGCAAATTGCAACCTAAATTTATATCGCAGGGGATAAAGTCGAGTCTGTGATTAGTGGGACTTCAACCACGAAACAAATTAAAAATCAATGCTCGGTATGCGATTACAGGTGGGCACTACGGATCCGGATCGGAAATTTATGTGGCGGTGATGCGATCCTACCCGTGAGTTTTCCCTTTAACGACTTTTTAACCGACTTCGAGAAAAAAGTTGATGGTAAAGAGATAAGCCTTTACTTTTTAAGGAAGCTGGGGTTGCTTATTTGACATTCTGGCTAATTGTAGCCACTCTCGTTACGCATTTTATTTCCAATTTGCCCAGTTATGTCACAGGGTTTCAAAAGTGACGCTAGTCGAGGATGACAATGTTTAATTGGATAATTAAATGCCGAGAGCTGATAAGAATATAAATTTGATATTAGGGTTCAGTTTAGCTATTTAGAAAGTAGACAAAATGTTTTTTCGAGCTATACGGAAAAAAATTATGGTTTAACCAGCGAGATGTATCCTTGATGTAGCTACAAATATTGTTAGAAAAAAATCAACGCACTCAGAAAATGTTTTGTTCAAATCAAACAAACATTTGCTTCACAGAAAAAACTAAGAATAAAATTTGTTGCAGGAAATTTTTTAGTGCGATAAAGTTTTGTTCAGCCAACTTCGCGTCTTTCAAAATACATGTGTTTGTCATGGAAAAACAAAAGAAAGTTTAACCGATATTTGTTTAAAGTTTATCCTATGGAGTTAATTTTTGTTGCAAAAAATCTTTCGTCGGAAATCGATGTAAAGTTTATCTTCTGTTTTTTCTGTGTTGACTCTATACCAAGGATAGAATTTGTTTGATTCAAATAAAAATTTGTTGAGTCAAACAATGGTGGGTTAGAATCAAGTATGTTTTGTTTAAATACAAAAAATATTTGTTTGACTTTTTTCTAAGTGCGATATTGGTAAAATGTTTAAAGCATGGATTTGCAGCAGAATTTATTGTTGCTATTATTATTATTGATATTTTATAAAAATCTACGATCCATTCATTCTGTCCACATTGAAGCTTTTTGCATGTTTTTTGTCTCGCGACTTTTTCTGTCATGTCAATGTGACAGTTTATTAAACATCAGTTTGAAATATTATAAAATTGAAATGATTTATCATTTATGTTATACTTGTAATTTTTGTACGATACATTAAAATGAATGAAATCTAAAAAGCGCGATGCAAAATTTGAAAATGATCAATTTTTAATGACTTAGTTTCAAGATCCTGATTAAGAATAATTCAATTTTAAATGAAGTTTAGAATTGTTTCATTTTTAATACTTCATGTTCGAATTCATTCATTCTTTAAGCTTCCAATTCAAAATCATAATTTTAAACGGTTTTAAAATGATCAAACTTTAAAGGTTCACAACATTTAACATTTTTAATTTTGAACGGTAAAAATGACTGATTTTTCTCTTAACTGGAATCTCATTTTTTAGTAAAAAAAATGTATCCAATCGGTTTGAATGTCACTTGATACTACGTGATACGATACATACATATATAATCTTTGAAATTTTTATAATTTAAATTTAAATTTATGGTTTTGAATGGGATAACATTTAAGAAAATTCCAGAACATTTAATGATTTTCAATGCTGAAGAACTTTCAAAGAAATTCTTCAATATTGCGGAATATTTATAACAATATTTATTGAAGACAATTATAAAAAGACAATATTTTTGATAATTGATGAAAATTGATATCTTCACTTCAGAATTAATATATTATATTTTTATACAATATATAGACAATCAAACGGTTTCACTTTTGATAAGAAATATCAATTTTCGACGAAAAACACTGATATAACCTAAAGCTGTTCACAATGGAAAGTTTAATTTCTAAAGTCAAATGATTTTTGTTTAAAATAACCAATTTCCGGTAAAAAACACAAGCATACACGAAAATTGTTCAAAACTTTTAATCTTTGAAATCAAATTATTTTTTATTAAAAGTACTTATTTCCAGTTTAAAGTCCCAACAAAACCAAAAATTGTGAATTTAATGACAAAATGATAATTGGGAAAATCATATTTAAAAAAAAATTTAAATACCAAATTTAGAAGAAAATAACTAACATAACATTAAAAACATTGTTTAAAAATTGTAAATCTTTTTTTGAATCTATTTCGTTATTTTTTGTGAAAACCGCTAATGATTTTTCACGAAAAATACAGATTTCCTGAGTAAAACGCCAAAAATAAAAAATTGTTGAAAATTTGTGAATCTTCTTTCAAATATGATTTAGGAAAAATTAAAAATACCAATTTTCGACGAAAAACACTGATATAACCTAAAGTTGTTCAAAATGATAAGTCTCATTTTCAAAGTCAAATGATTTTTGTTTAAAATAACCAATTTCCGGTAAAAAACACAAGCATAAAGTAAAATTGTTCAAAATTTGTAATCTTTGAAATCGAATGATTTTTTATTAAAAGTATTTATTTCCAGTATAAAGTCACAACAAAACCAAAAATTGTGAATTTAATGACAAAATGATAATTGCGAAAATGATATTTACAAAAAATTAAAAATACCAATTTTAGAAGAAAATAACTAACAAAACATTTAAAAAATTGCTGCAGAATTGTAAATCTTTTTTGAAATCTATTTCGATATTTTTGGTGAAAAACGCTAATGATTTTTTACAAAAAATACAGATTTCCTGAGTATAACACCAACAATCTCAAATTATTAAAAAGTTGTGAATCTTCTTTCAAAAATGATTTAAAAAAAAAAATTTAATACCAATTTCCGACGAAAAACGCTAAAATAATACAAAAGTGTTCAAAGACTCTAAATCTTGTTCAAATAAGAATTATTTTTGTTTGAAAATACAAATTTTCGACGTGAAACGCTAAAGTAACCTGAAATTGTTCAAAAATTATAAATATTCTTTGAAATTGAATGATTAACGAATAAAAATTTCGATTTGAGACGAAGAGCACTAACACAATCCAAAATTGTTCGAGCTTGTAAATTTCATTATTTTAAACAAAAATAATTTGACTTAAATACATTGATTTTTGTTTAAAAATAGTCAAATGATTTTTGTTTAAAATAACCAATTTCCGGTAAAAAACACAAGCATAAAGTAAAATTGTTCAAAATTTGTAATCTTTGAAATCGAATGATTTTTTATTAAAAGTATTGAAACAAGTAAAAGTACGTGAAACACACCAACCTAGACTAACGTTGTTGCAAATTGTAAATAGTGTTTGAAATATAATAATTTTTTATTTCAAATACCAATAATTTCCTACAAAAATTTCCTGCAAAAAATACTATCATAAAATAACAGAAAATTGTTCAGAATTGTAAATCTTCTTCGAAATCTAATCATCTTTGTTTGAAATAATAGATTTCCTTTGAAACTAATAATGTTTGTTTCAAAATACTAATTTTTGGTATTATGAACCTTTAATATCTAATGATTTTTGTCTGAAATTGTCTATTTCCGGTAAAAAACGTTAACAAAATCGAAAAACGTCAATTGCTGAAAACATTTTAATCCTTGAAATATAATCATTTGTTATTAGAAGTACCATAGCAATAGCACAAATGTTTCTCAATTCATATAGTGTTTTCTATGATTTTTCTTATAATGTAAATCCAATCAGATTTTTAAAAATTTGTTTAGATGGGTTTTAAAGTACTCTAAAAAAGTCAAGAATAAAATTAGAGAAATATATAAAGAATGATTAAACAATTCTAAACCAGTTGAAAACATTCAATAAAATTTCAGAGCATATACCAGAAGATTTCGGATTCTTAAAAAAAATATTCTAGAATTTTTTGTTTTAGAAGGCTCTAAAGTGATCCAGAATATTCTAGAACATTCAACGACTTTCAGAAAATTTTTATTCACATATAAATTATCGATTATTCACGAAAATGTTGAGTAGATCCCAGAATACTGAAGAGCTTTCAAAGAAATTTCCAAATATTGCGGGAACGATCTTCGATCTACCACCTGGTTTTTGAGTTATTGCTAAGGTGCCTTAATTTTTATAATGTTAAGATAAAAATGTTTTCCTTGAAATATGGTGGAAGGTAATAAAATTTTTTGTTTAAAAAGCACAAGGTTAAGACAAGGTGTCAATTTTATGAAAAGATATTGCAAAAACGTCAAATTTCTATGTTTTCATAAAATTGTAATAACTCTGGAAATAATTAATACTTTGTAAAGTACTGGGGCTCATTTTAAAGGTAATCTTCCATAGTATTTTTCTAAATTAATAAGATATATGTAGAATTTTGTATTACTATCATACCAATAAATCATTATTTATAATATTTTAATTTATTTATAAAAATATTATTGCTTTTAACTTTTTTTAATCATGTGGTCAATACAAGCATTATTCGAAAATTTGCGACTTTTTTGCACCCTTGAGCAGAATGTAGAGAAAAAATATCTCAACAATTTAGCAAAATATGATAGAAACTTACTTTTAAAATGTGCCAAGGACTTTAAAAAATGTTAATCATTTCCAGAGTTATTCCAATTTCGCGAAAACATGAAAATTTGACGTTTTTTTTGCAATAACTTTTTATATAATTGGTATGTGCCTCCGACTTGTGCTTATTAGACGCAGAATTTTATTATCTTTTGCCCTATTATGAGGGTAAAATTTTCAAGTTAACATTACAAAAATTAAGGCACTTTAGCAGCAGCTCAAAAAACAGGCGTGTAGATAATTTCCGCCGGTACTGCACTTATATTGTTTTACGTGCAGATTGTCTAATTAAATTTAAAGCGCAAATGTAAACATCAGCGATAACGTGTATGTTTGTAATCTGTTATTTACGATAGTACTTTAAACCGGTGTGAGAGAAGAAGTGAAGTTGTTGTTTCACTCTAGGACAAAGGAAGTAGGTGTTACAGAATAAGATGAATAGAAATAGTAGTTGTTGCGCGAGAGCCGTTAAATCCAAGAATAGCCATTTACTAGTGCCCCGGTCATCTTCTTGCGCCGCGGCGAGGCGAGGTCTACGTCATGAATGGGTGGTAATGACGGCTATCAGGTGATTAGGGCTGGTGAGCCTGTCAGCGCCGTTAGGTTCTCTACGGTAATTTTCTCTAGTACGAGCAGTACTATAAAGAAGAACGGAGATACTTATTCAAGATTTAAGTCATATTACATTCTAAACTTCAAATTTCAATTCAAAATACATCTCAATCAGTCAGCCATACCTATTTCTATACAAACGATCGATGGCAATTTGTCTTTTTCATTCACTTCTTATTCTTTTTTAACAAAGATTTTCCCTGACCACTAATATTTAAAGATAAATATTCTAATCTTATAAAATTTTTAATATAGATTCTTTTATAAATGGAATAAAACAAATGTTAATTTATTATAAATTGAAAAGAGATTTTTCGGGTTTCAATCGTGTGTAAAACTATGGCTACTATAATGAATCATCGTGAAAGCATTAAATCTATTCAATTTTAATTTAATTTATAAATTTTTTATTCATTATTGTTAGGGCTACCACAGCCTAATTTATCAGTATAAGAAACTATCCACCTAGAAACACTACCCGAATCGGGTAGTGTCACGCCTACCCTGAAAGGGAAATGGCTTAATGGTATACTACTACTGCAACCCTTACTTCCTTAAAATGTGTAACGTGTTAAGATAACCGCTACTGAAAAAAGTAACATGTTAGCATATTTTTTTATTAAATGTTTCAAACCGTCTTTTTAAATTCCCGAAAGCTTTAGATAGTTTGTTTTATTTGAAAGTGTTTTTATTATAACATTATAATCTTTACAATGTTAACATTATAATTGGTTAAAGAAATTATCACCTGATGTGCGGAAATGATTAAATATTTTACGATCGCGAACATTTCCGCACTTCAGGTGATAAATTTTATAACCGATTATTTGTTTTAATCGTTTATGTGTTTTAGCTGTTTTTGTTGAATTCATTTGATTAACCGTTGGCTGATTTAACCGTTTCTTTTTTCTTTGGAATTTGTTAAACGATTGATTGGTTGAAACACATAGCACTAATTGAGACATATATGCACATAGTGAAAATTTGTAACATAAATACTTTTTTCAGATTTTGAATACATTAGAAAATCCCAAAGTAAAAAATATCAATCCTAATGGGGAGCAGAAGATATTCTTTGATGTTTAACTATTTTGAGTGGTTTTCTTCTTGTCCAAAAGAACACTACTATTAATGAAAATATGTCTTCTGATTGGTTATCATGACATATAATTTAGTATGAATAACATTAAAAAATTTCGTAATGTAACGCATAGCAACGTACATTACTTAATATTACAGTTATCCGAAAATCATAACGCGTTAAGGTTTCCGTTACTTTTTAAAATAAAAGTTACTGTAATTTGCTTGAAAAAACTGAAAAAGTGACCTATTTGAACCGAAATTTTTTTCCAAAAGTGACTAATTTCTAACCCAAAAAGTGACTAAAAGTGACTAATGTGCATTAATAATAATCAGACTAATGTTCTTTTGAATATAAAATAACTCAAATAATTCGATTCGTAAGAATTAAAAACAATTCAAGTAAAATTCAAAAGAATTCAAATGATTTGAAAAAAATTCCCTTTGATTTCAGTAAAATTGGAGGGAATTTAGAGGAATTTAAGACAAATGAGAAGAATTCGATAAAATTCATAGAAATTCGAGGTGAATTAAAAAAAATCAAGTGAATTGAAAACAATACAAAAATATGAAAAAATTAATGGAATTCAGTAAGTTTGAAATAGGTTCCGAAAAATCCAAAGAAATGCAAAAAAATTTGATGAACTGCCTAAGAATTCAAGGTGAGTTTAAAAGACTTAAAGATGAGTTGAAAAAAATGCATTGAATTAAGTAGAAGTGAGTAAATTTAGAAGAATGTAAGTGACTTCCAAAAATTTAAGAGAATACAAAAAAATTTGAAAGAATTTAGGATGAATTCATAATAATTTAGGGCGAATACCCAATGAATTAAAACGAGTTTGCTGACATTTCAAAAAAATTATTAAAATACCTAGAGAGCTTCTAAAGTCCATTCAAATCATATATAGGTTCTATAAAATCGTTTCACATTTTCCGAAATACTAAGAAATTCTTTACAACCACACGCAAATTTGTTCAAATAACCTAAAATCATTCAAATCCTTGGAAATACTTTTGAAATTTTTTTAATTCATTGAAAATGTCTTTGCTTTTTTCTTAAATATCGTAAAATATTTGAAATCCCAGTAAATAACTGAAAACAATTGAAGCTTTCTTGGAATGTTTAAAATACCCCGAAATATTTCATAGCCTTTTAAATCTCTTCAAAATGTTGAAAATTCCCTAAAATTCTTCAGATCCTTCAGAATCACATTAAATTATTAAAATATATGGAAAAAACCCTATGCTTAGGGTATTCTTATATCTTATAAGATTTTTCAAATCCTTTAAAATCTTGTGAATCTCCTTCAAATATTTCAAACCACTAAACATTTCTTGGAATTTAAAAAAATCCTTTACATCTTTAAAGTTCTTTGAAATCTCTTGAAATTATCGAAAGCAATTGCAAATTTCTTTGAATCTTTTAAAATTTCCTAAAATATTTTTAATCCTTTAAATCTTTGGTAATACCTTGACATATTTGAAAATCTTTGGAATTCTACGAAATCCGTCAATTCTTTTGAATAAATGCTTTGAAATCCAATAAATATGATAAAATCCCGCGAAATTACATGATAGCTGACAATTTTTCTTGAAATCCTGGACAAAATTATTAGGATACCTTGAAAAGTTTCAAAATCCCTTAAAATCATTGAAAATCTCGGAAATTTGATGAAATTTTTTAAAATTTTATAATATTCTAAAACCTTATAGGTTCCATAAAACAGTTCTATATCTTTCGAAATTCTAGGGCATTATTTAAAACCCCATGAAAATTTGTTTAAATCCTTTTTTAATCATTAAAAACCCTGGGGAATTCCATGATAATGTCTTTTAGAATCTTTTAAAATACTTTAAAATATTTCAAATCCCTTAAAATTGTTTAAAGCCCTTTAAAATTCTACGGAAATTTTAAAAATATCTTAAAATCTCTCAAATCCTTTGGCATACCATCAAATTATTGCAGTATATTAAAAATTCATTGGAATCTTCTGAAATACCCTAAAATCTTTCAAATGCTTTGAAATCTTTCGACATCCATTGCAACTTTTTTAATCTCTTTAAAATTCCTTGGAAGTTTCGAAATTACCCTAAAATCTTTCAAATCCTTTGGAATATCTTCAAATTATTAATAATCTATTACAAATTTTTTGTAATAATTTAAAATATCTTAAAAGATTTGAAAAGAATTCAAGAATTAAATTTCAGAAATAGTTATAGACCAGAACTCAATAGTGGTTAACCCATGGGTTAGTTTTTCTAAAAAGTGATTTCTTTATTGAATAAGTGACTACATTCACTTATTTTAAAAAAGTGACTAAAAGTGATTTCAGAAAAAAGTGACTGTATGGCAGCCCCGATTATTCTTGACAGTTACTTAAAGTGTTTCTCACAGAAATTCCCTGGTTTTTTTACAGAAAGGATTTGAGAGCAAACAAATTTTTTTCAGAGACTTATCTATGAATAAACTAATAAAAGACACTTAGAAACGAGAATACAAAATTGCTCTAGTGAAAAGGATCCTTAACGAGGCTACTTAACTTTCTAAAACCACAAATGTTTGCTATTAACTTGGAAGGAATAAAACTCTTGTGGTAATGATTGTTTCGGAAATTTTTTTACTGATATAGTTTCTATCAGAGCAACTAAAAATAGTGTATTAATAAAACCGATATTTGGACAAAGAAAGTTACATAAATGGTTTAAGTATGTAATATAAATTGGAATTTATCGCGTGACTTGGAAAACTTACCGCTGAGTTTCAAAGAGAGATTAGATAACGAAAAAGGAGAGAAAGTGATACAAAACTCATTTGAGGACAAATTTACTTTTTCAGGAAAATAGAGTGAGTATAACCAGTAAAGTAACTTTTTAGTTATTACGATCTTAAGGTGTGTTAGAAAACACGATCGAAAGAAATTAACCATAATTATAAATTGCACACCTGAATAGCCTGAATACATATACCCACTCTTAAAGCAAGAAAATAAACAAAGCATAGAATAAATAAAAAGCAATATGGTAAGAAAGTCAATAAAACAGTTACGTAATTTAAGAACTAAATAGTTGTTTATAATTATATAAGTCTATTTAGTTGAAACATCTATATTTTTATAAATAAGTAGCCATTCCTTTTGTACTTTTGTAATTATTTGCATTTACGACATATCTATGACCAAGTTATCGAGGCTTAAAGAAATTCATTACCATTTAATGAATACCTGAAAAAAAATGTGCTAATTCTTTATCGCTTACTAAGCAAGCGGATTTTCATACAGCAATGTCTCAAGTTTATGTCTAAGATATGCACGTTTTTTGTTTGATGTAAATAGTATACTGTTTAAGCATACATTTCATTTTACAGAAAATTAAGTCAAAAGAAAAAAGTGATTCATTTATTATGTAACAAGCAAAAATTACCTGTAATTATGAAATTGACAAAATAGGTTAACATAATTCATGGGAATAAAAAAATTGGTGTTCGACATGTGATTAAAATGAATTATTACGTCGTTAGCTTTGACATTGAAGTGTTACAAGCATATCTGATAAAAGCAGTCAGAATTAATTTCACATTTCTGTTTTTTCTATTGTTTTCTCAAAGGAAATAAAGTTCCAAACAAAGAGATTGTATTTCACTAGAAGACTAATTTCTTTCAGGGAATCATTAAGGCATCCCAGACGACCTTCAGGTTTCACAACCGAGTCATTTTAGCATCCGGGACCACATGGAATGTACACTTTGGTTATAGAGTAAAACGGTGTCCCTGTGACAACCGCTTTTTATAATCTCAAATTTTTGTTGCTTTTGGTGAAGGTGAACGCAGCCGGAGGCGTCAGGAACGAAAAAATTAGAGGGAACAACGCAGTGGACATTAAAAACAGGAAGGAGATTTTAAAATCTTCTGGGTATAGGAATCATGGTTTCAGTGGCTTGTGAAAATTGCACTCTCTGAGGAAATAGTAAGTCTCTCGAGATTGTTAGAATTTCGTGGAAGGCGAAAGAATAGTGTTACGTGATGAAAATGAGATGATTCTTCTATTTTTCAGATTTCGTTTCCTAATCGGAGGCAGATTTGTATGGTTTGGAAGGAAACAGACTTTCACTTATTGCTTTCTAGTTTGGAAAAATTTGGCATTAGTACCTTAATTAGTCTCGATTTTAGGAAAGGAAATGCATTGTCGAAAATCTCGCAATCATTATTTTTGAAAACCTGATTGGCTTTTTATTACGTGAAGGTGTTTTATATTCGGAATGTATGAAAATTAAATCTATAAATAATCCTTTTCAAAAAGAAAAATCACAGAAAACATTATGTGAGTTGAGAAACATTTGCGCTTTTTAATAATCTTGCACGGTTAAATTAAAACTTTCATATTATCTAATACACTATGGAAAATATTATAGAATTTTGATAAAAAGTACAAAGTTTAGAAAAGACTTAAAATTTCTAAAGATTTTATGTTTTATCAGATTTTTTTTCACCGCAAGTTAGCATTCTTGAACAAATATTATCATCAAGATTCCCCATTTTCAACTATTTTAGGTTAAGTTAGCGTTTTACACTGGAACATTTTTTGTTATGCTATGTTAGCATTTTTCATCGAAAATTGGTATTTAAAAAAAAATCTAAGATTTTTCAGATTATCAATAAGAATCATAAAATTCAAAATTTTTGTACAATTTTTGGTTTTGTTGGCGTTTTATACCGGAAACCGATACTCTTAACACAAAATCATTAGATTTCAAAGACGATAATTATGAAACAATAACAAGGTACATGAGCGTTTTTCACCGAAAATCAGTTATTTAAAAAAAATCATTTTTCTTCAAAAATGAATCTTAAAATTTTGAATAACTTTAGGTTCAGTTGGTGTTATTCGTCAGGGATTGGTATTTTTAACAAACAAAAAAACGTTTTAATTGTCTATGTATATTGTACAAAAATATTAAACGTTAGTTCTGAAGTTATGATATCAATTTTCATAAATTATTAAAAATATTGTTCTTTACTTTTCTATTACTATGAAATACAACAATTTTGCATTAATATTATTTTTATATTCTAAATTACAAATTGCGGAAGATGAAGAAAAGAATAATTGCGCACGTGCTTGTTTTCTAGTATTATGTACAGTTATGTCGACTTAACTTGCGCAATGAATATTAATTCATTTGTTCAGTACATCTCATAATTCTACAGAAACCGGTCCAAAATTCTAAAATTTTTATTACATCTCTAAAGTTGAATTAGGAAAATTTCACTGAGAGCCAGTTGAATTTTGTTGATGATTAGTGGGTTCAGTGACTGACCTTAACTATATATTACAATAATAAATTAGTCTAGACTGGGAGAAATAGGGAATTTTGTCATTTTCTTCGCTCTCGAACTACTAATGCTAATACGTTTTTATAGGTAAAGTTGTGAATTAAAATTTTTTTAATTGCAAAAACTTTAACAACTTACGAAGTTGAAATGAAAAAATTAGATCAATCCGCATTAAACAGTTTTATAACTTTGAAGTGTTCAGAATGGCACTGTTTTCAACTGTTATCATATGATTAAAGGAACTTAAAAAGAGCGTATAAAAAAAGTGAAAATTTTTAGTAGAAAGTGTTTAAGATTTTCCAAATTGAACAAAAAAATGGGAAATTCCAGTATATTTAAGTATAATTTATAAGTACTTAATTACTAGTTAATAGTAGGTGGGAGGTGTCACGTAACGTTATGGTATACAATACAGTGATTGATAATCTCATAGTATGATGCTCACCTTCTATTATAATGACAGTCTTAGCCAGCATTATGAATATTTTTAATTCTTGTGAATAATTTTTAAGTTTTATTCTAAAATATCAATGCAGCATGACCTCAGACAAAAAAACTTGTGGGGCAGAATTTGAAGTGGATTTCAAAATCCTCAGCTCTAAAATATTTAACTCTACTCTTGACGTTAATATTATTTAGCAATTTTTCATTTCAAATTTGTTGTTAGACAAGACATTTTGCGCACTATTTTATTTATAATTTATAAGTGAGGTCGTCAAAATTTTTTAAACTTTACTAAATTGTGCCCTGATATATGTACTTTACTGAGATAATTTTAGAAAAAATATATTATTCGAAGGAAAAGTGGAAAATTAGTGGGAGTTAGAGTGGTCAACTTTTTGGCATTCACCCAATATATTATGAATATATTATGAATGAAGAAAAGCGAATCTTTTTATTTTCCAAAATAAGACCAATTTCATCACTGTTAATTTTATGGGATGCACTAAATATCTCAAACAAAAATATCTATTTGAAGTGAATCAAAGTACTGCTAATAAGCTGGAAACTACACTGATTAATATTGTTCTGCAGAACATACAATCAATCATGAAAAAATTACAATTTGAATAATAAATAAAGAAAAATTCATCGACGTTCATCGACGTTATAAAGATTTGTAGTAAATCATGTGGGATGGTAACAAATCTTTATTCTGAAAATGGCATAGGAATCTACGTGGATTCTCTCTTCTTTCCACATTAAAGTTGAGTTTCTTCCAATTTTTAACTAACCACACAGCATATTCGTCGTAGTTTTGTCCGATTTGTTGGTAGTATCCGCTGGTTATCATTTTTCTGTTCAAGGTTTTAGGCCAGTATATAGATATTTTTATTTTTTCCACTTAGAATATTAAGATGGTTTAGCAACCCACATAATTTACTACAAATCTTTATAACGACGATGAAGGCTCTACGACGAAATTGATTCTAATTATTGAATACTATTAGTAAGGTAAGCACAATGTATATACTTTTATTACTTTATCTTTATTTATTATGAAAATTTTAAGTTCTTATGATATACTGTATCCTCTGCAGAGCTGCTACTCGAAAAGGAGTCGGATCCGAATGGAAACATGCTGGCGATTTTTGAATAAAACATAAAAAAACCGGAAAAGGCCTACACTACCTTAATATTAGGTAATGCTGTCAAATGTTGTCCCATGTCTATATTATATAGTGCTGCATTCCGATACGGGAATTTTAAATATTTGGATTGTTCTCGTTCGTTCTCGAAACATATTTTTAGTCCTCATGCATTCATTTGTTGACACCATATCTCGGAACTGTCATATAAAAGTGACTTTGTAAATGAATTTAATATAGAATTGTAAAAATGGACAGAATCATTTAGATGTAAAATATAATATAATATTTTTAAAGAATTTTCATGAGACTGCATACATTTCTTTCTGTTGTGATAAAAACTTATACCACCATTAGTTGGTCTCTAGCATGACAATATTTTCCACTACTGCACTATACGAATAAGTATATACGAATAAGTCTAAGTATAAGTAAGTAACGAGAAAAGCGGATGTGGAGGAGCCGGTCAGGGGTAGATTATCGATTGAACACCTGCAAGGACGTGCGTAAATCATAGGTGTTTTTTCCAGTGGTAAGTAGTGCCTTCGCACTTACTTAGACACTTTCTTTATTACCATATAGAATGTGGTCAATGAATAAGCTAGCCAGGTAGAGTTCAAGGGGAATCTGGAATTTACGTTCATGATCGCATAGAGGATTACAGAAACGGTAAGTCTGGTCGAGACACACGCACGTTTAATTTTAGAAAAAGCTGATTCAGCGCCTCCTTGCGAGACTGATGCTTCTTCTGATTGTCGAGGATAATACGTGTCATCCGCAACCACATAACGCGACGCATGAATAGGTAGTAGTAGCAGTAGAAGTATACACTTATTCATACCTGCTTGCCTACTCTTCTACAATCAACAATCTTTCATAGTTCATACATTCATATACTATATACAATATACATATGTTCTACTGGATGGATGCACAGGACTTAATTGGAGTTCCGGGAGAACGAACCGATTATCCGTCGCGGAAGTTTATTAGGGAAGTTAATTTATTTTCTCAGACTTTCCATTTCGTTAGCACGACTTCTGCACATAACACTTCATTTCTTAAGTCCCTAGTAATGATGATAAAATTAACTAGGAGATACTGATTATCGCTAATTTCAGAACGAATTTGAAATAGTTGTTATATTGGTGAATTTAGACCAAACCACAGTGGGATTTTCAATTATGCATGCTAATAAGGTATTCCTGGTTGATGTTAAGTAATTTTCATTAGAATCAAATTTATTCATATTAATCTAATATGTTGATTACTCTACTGTTGAGTGTACATCAGATTTCAAGATTTCAAAAATTTCATAGAATTCAAAGATTTCAAATAATGTATAGAATTCCTGCAAATAATACAAGAATCCAACGATCAAATTTGGAAAACCACCACAAAATGCTCCTATTGCTATAATAAAAAAAAAACGAAAGAAATAAAAAAGAGAAGGAAGGGGATTTGGTTGGTTGCCTTCTCATTTTTCTTTCCTCTTTTTTATTTTTGTCCAAAGGAACAAACTTTTTGTTTTTAGGAATTGCAATAGGAGCATTTTGTGGTGGTTGTCTGAATTCTTGTTTTATTTTCAGGAATTCTATACATTAACTTGAGTATTGGACGTTAAATAGGATTTTGAATTTGATTTTAATCTAATTTAAAATTCTTAAATTTCGATTTCAAATATTTCAAAAGATTTCACAAAAATTTCAAAATATTCCATATATTGCAAAAGATTTCATAGTTCTGAAAGATTGCAAAGATTTCAAATATTTCAAAGATGTCAAAATATTTCAGAAGATTTCGCAAAGATTTAAAAGAATTCAAAATATTTCATATATTGCAAAAAATTTGAGAAAATTCACAAGTTTTCAATGATTTCAAAGATTTTAAAGATCGTTATCATTTAAATTAATCGTATCAGATGATTTCAAAGATTTAAAAGACTTCAGTGATTTCACAAAGATTTCAAAGAGTTTAGAAGATTTATAAGATTTCAAATGAAGACATGAGTATGACAACTGGATGAGGACCATAAAGGACCATAGAACCATAAAAAACTATTCAAAAAATTGAAGGATCTTGATGACCATAAACAACAAAATGGTCCTTATCTAGTTCTCCATCTCATGAATTCTATGAATTCTATGCATTTTAAGTCAAAATTTTGAAAAATGTTTGCACTGTAATTTAAGAATTCACGAAAATGTGAGCATGACAATTAGATAAGGACCAAAAATAAAATTATTTCTATACTGGATAGAAAATTCACTCGAAATTATAAAAGCATGTGACCTATATGGTCCTTATCCAGTTATCATTCTCATAATTTTAAAATTAATTTGTTCATGTGAAAGGAGAAATTATTATTATTATTATTATTATTATTATTATATTATATAAAGGATAAATAGTATCCTATAAATTACTTAAAATCGTTAAAAACAGAATTTCGAAAAATTGGTCCTTATCCAGTTGTTATTTTTATGTTTTCAAAAGACTTCAACGAGTTCAAAAATATTAAAAAAAAATTCACAAAGATATCAAAGAATTCACAAAGATTTAAAAGATTTCACAAAGATATCAAAGAATTCCCAAAAATATTACAATGATTTCACAAAGGTTTCAATGATTTCACAAAGATTTCACAAGTATATCACAGAGTTTATAAAAATATTCCAAAATTTTCAAACGATTTCACAAAGATTTCAAGTATTTCCGAAGATTTTACAAAAATATCAAAGAGTTCACAAACATATTGCAAAGATTTCACAAAGACTTCAAACATTTCAAAATATTTCAGAAAGATTTCAGAATATTTCACAAACATATTAAAGAGTTGACAAAATTATTTCAAAGATTCCACAAATACTTCAATCATTTGACAGTGATTTCAAAGATTCCACAATGATATCAAAGAGTTGATAAAAATATTTCGAAGATTTCACAAAGATTCAAAGATTTCAAAATATTTCACGAAGATTTCAAAGATTTCAAAATTTTCTCAAACTTATCAAAGAGTTCAAAAAAGTATTTCAAAGATTTAACAAAGACTTTAATGATTTCATAATCATTTCAAAGATTTTACAAAAATAGCAAAGAGTTCACAACAAGATTTTAAAGATTTCAAAAGAGTTCATAAATATATCAAAGATTTTACAAAAGTATTTAAAAGGGTTCAGAAAGATTTAAGTTATTTCACAGTTATTTAAAGATTTCGCGAAGATATCAAGGAATTCACAAAGATTTAAAAGATTCCACAAATTTCACAAAGATATCAAAGAATTTCCAAAAATATTACAAGGATTTCACAAGGATATCACAAAGCTTATAAAAATATTTCAAAGTTTTCAAACGATTTCACAAAGATTTCAAATATTTCCGAAGATTTTACAAAAATATCAAAGAGTTCACCAAACATATTTCAAAGATTTCACAAAGACTTCAAAGATTTCACAAAGACTTCAAAGATGTCAAAATATTCCAGAAAGGTTTTAGAATATTTCACAGTGATTTAAAGATTTCGCGAAGATATCAAGGAATTCACAAAGATTTAAAAGATTTCACAAACAAAGATATCAAAGAATTTCCAAAAATATTACAAGGATTTCACAAGGATATCACAAAGTTTATAAAAATATTGCAAAGTTTTCAAACGATTTCACAAAGATTTCAAATATTTCCGAAGATTTTACAAAAATATCAAACAGTTCACAAACATATTTCAAAGATTTCACAAAGACTTCAAAGATGTCAAAATATTCCAGAAAGATTTCAGAATATTTCACAAACATATTAAAGAGTTTACAAAATTATTTCAAAGATTTTACAAATACTTCAATCATTTTACAGTGATTTCAAAGATTCCACAAAGATATCAAAGAGTTGATAAAAATATTTCGAAGATTTCACAAAGACTTCAAAGATTTCAAAATATTTCACGAAGATTTCAAAGATTTTAAAATTTTCTCAAACATATTAAAGAGTTCAAAAAAGTATTTCAAAGATTTCACAAAGACTTTAATGATTTCATACTCATTTTAAAGATTTTACAAAGATATCAAAGAGTTCATAAAAAGATTTCAAAGATTTCAGAAGAGTTCATATATATATCAAAGATTTTACAAAAGTATTTAAAAGGTTTCAGAAATATTTCAGTTATTTCACAGTGATTTAAAGATTTCGAAAAGATATTAAAGAGTTCATAAAAATATTTCAAGGATTTCAAAAGATTTCACAAAGATTTCACGAAGGCTTGTACACTACATTTCTAGAGTGATGAAGCCCTCGTATTAATCAAAACTTTCAAGTATGATTCCAATTACTCTATTTATGGAAACCTTCACTTGCAAGGTGCATGATCTCAATCAATTTAAAATTATTCCGATTACAAGGAATGATTATGATTAGAGTTAAAATTACTTTAGAGCCCCATAGACAGTGTTACACAACTAATTTAAATCCATTTCGTTAAAGGTCTTATTAAAGGAAAAACCTTACCTTAGGCACTTATTTATGTGGTTAAATTAAAATTATATAAATAATTGCGAGGTACAAGCTACATTTCAATTCTGGTAATAAAACTTCATTTAAAAGTGGCTTACGTGAAGCACGCTTCTACAAGAAATGGAAAATACTACCGATTTTATGTTTTTCACTTTGGAAAAATGTGATCATGATCATCTCATTCTCTTGTTTGAACTACATGTGGGAGGCGAAACATATTTCAAGAACATTTCTCAAGTTGCTCAATTTCAAGTACCTACATCAATTCTTAATATTTACAATTTAAAGGATTTCAATTTGAAACTATTACTTTGATGTCATGCCTTATTGAAAAATTCAGTTGCCAAATTCAGTTGCAAAAAGCTGGAGTCAGAAACTTTTAAATATGTAAAGTATGATCTAACGTCTAATAACAGAAAGTATGGAATTTTTAATTGCACACCATAAAATAGATGAGAGAGTAAATATTAAGCAGTCCCACTACAAAAATCAAATAGTCACTTCTGAAATGACCGCATCTATTTTTATATTTCTTACACACTTCTTCTTCATTACTTTTAATTACCCACTTTTTTGTGTCTCCCAAAACCCGATTTCTTATATTTGAAATGAATTCCTAAATTTGCGATTCAAGAATTAACGCCAAAAGTATGCAAATTGTTACGACTCGAATGGATGAAATGAAGTTGCTACATCCTTATGGGATTTTTTTTCATCTTTGGATGAAACAGTTCCCTGTCTTCTCAGAAAGTGACATCATCGAGAGATTACCGTCATTCGAGACCGGATGTTTCTTGCCGATGAGAAACCCACAAATTGGAACGCAATCCTACTCGGGAGAGTATTTAAGGATCGAGGCTGGAATAAGTCAGGGTGAGGCTCTGAGGCAGAGGAGGTGCCTATCTTCCAAGTATAGTTCGCAGAGTAAATTCTCACCTGCCCTTGAAAGTAACAAGTCGTGAGAAAGGCCATGGCTTAAGGGGACATTTCGACTTTCTGTTGTGCCTCACAAAAAATCAGAACGCTCTTTCAAACTTCAATATTGCTGTCTTCCTTTTCTCAAACGTGCTTGTAACTCAAAGATGTGAATTATTACTCTCATGAGAAAAACAGTGCAAACGCATTCCCTTCACTCGAGAGAGTGAATGTTCAGTGTTCTAATACATTACATGGAAAAGAGATTTTCAATTCAATTATTATAATTTACAAACTCATTCTTTTATTTTACTTGGTTGTAATTTCCCATAGGAGGAGTGAAAAATAAATATAAATAAGATACTTGCAAATAAAAATAAGTAGGACAACGAAATATTGGTGGATTCTCCGCAGGACTCGCACAAACCAGACCTTTACATAATCGTTGCCAAAGATTTCGCTTGAAAAACATTTAAATGCTTCCAGAATAAATTTAAAAAAAATGAAAATTTAAGAATTTCTCAAATTCAAGTCTTAAAAATGAGAATATTTTAGAGTTAGAAATTGCAAATTGAATTATATTTTATTTGAAAATGTTTCACAAAATGGAAAATTTCAAAATTAACTTAAAAAAAACAATTTCATTTTTTAGTTGAAGGTTTTAATACATGAATGATTTCAAATTCAAAAATATTCTAAATAATGTGTTCAAAATTAAACGACTTGAAATTAAAAAGTTAAAAATTAGGTATAAAAAAGGTTTTAATATGAAAATTCTTGGTGAATGACAATTTTTTCAGTTTTAAATGAAGTTCGAAGTCGTTTAATTTTCAACATTCCGTTGTATTAATTTTTCTATTTTTAAAGTCTCCCATTTAAAATTACTGTTTATTTTAAATGTTTTTTTAGAATAATTTGTTTTAAAGGTTTATAATTGAACATTTTTCCATTTAGAACGATGAAAATGACGGGGAATATTTTCTTGATCTTAGAAAAATTCGTCTGAATAATTTTAATGTTAAATGAATATTTTGTTATGCAATAACGATTTAAAATTCTGGAATTTTGGAAGCATTGACTTTGGAACATTTAATTTAGTTTTCAATTGCAAACTGTCAAATTTTAATCACTCCAAATGGAAAATTATATATATTCAAAAGCTTACAATTTCTAACTATTCAATTTCGAACGCTCTTAGTTAAAAATAATACAATTTCAATTCCTTTGAATTTTAAATAAATCATTTGAAATTGAAAAATATTTTGTTGGAAAATTTTGAGAATAAATAATTATTCTAAATGAAGTGTTAAAAATTATACGATTTCCAATTAAAAAGTTGAAAATTATGTTGTTCAAATTCAAAATAGATAAAAATTGGACTATCTGAAATTGTTATCTCACTTATGAAATAATTTATTTGATATTAAATAGTTGAATTTTGAAAAGTTTAATTAACAATTAGAAAATTTTTAGTTTTTAAATGATGTAAATTTACTTAAAATAATTGAAATTTATAAGGGTTTGAGTATCAAAAACTTTCAACATCAAAATTCTTGGTGACTGACAATTTTTTCAATTTTAAATGAAGTTCGGATTCGTTTCATTTTTAAAGTTCCATAGAAAGCATTTTTTAAATTTTTATTATGAATATTTTTTAAAATAATTGAATTTTAAATTATAATTGAAAATTTGAAAAAAATGTCTAATCAATTTTAATGTTGAATTATAATTTTTTTATGCAATAACAATTTAAAATTTTAATATTTCTCAGAATTTGAAACACTCAATTTAATTTACAATTTCAAACTGTCAAATTTAGCCGCTTTGAATTGAAAGTGATTTAAATTCAAAAGTTTAGAATTCTCAATTCTGAATGCTATTAATTAGAAATAATACAATTTCGATTACTTTCAATTTTAAATGATCCAATTTCTAAAATTCTAATCTAAAAATAATCACTTTTTAACGTTTTGAAATTGTCCTATTTTCAAAATTTCAACTGAACAATTTCAAGATTTCTCCATTCAAAATAAAATTGTTCAATTTTGGACGCTGATACAATGTCAACTCCTTTCTAATAAATTTATACAATTTCAAAATTGTACTCTAAAACACGAATTCCGCTAGCTGGATTTTAATCTAATTCACTAAAACTTTTTTTTAGTATAAAAAACACCGTGGAATCCAAATTTCTTTAAAAACTTGATTGCCAAAAAGTGCCTATCCTGATTTTCTTTATACTTCCTAATTTCATACTGCTAAACGTCTCTTTAGAAAAAATACTAAAACCTATTTGTTTTACATAAATTCTTTCAAATTTTTTTGTAATTCTTGCTTGAAATGTCAGTTTTCACTATTTATTTCAATATTTTTTCTTTGAGTAACGAAAATAAAATCTTCCATTCAGTTTTTGGATTGCAAATGAAAAAAAATCCTATAGGTTCAAAAATTATGGCAAATTTTTTATATGTGCAGTTTTTGCTAGCGAACAGTTATAAAAGTAAGACGTTAAAAAAATGTTGCTCAATTTAAAATTTTATTAAAATACGCAAAAAAACTGTTTTTTACACATTATGAAAAAATTCTTAATTTGACCAAAAATATTTTTTATTTATAATTTTTTAATAATATTCACCAGCAAAAAATGTACATACAAAAAATTTCCATAGTTGACCAAACGCGTTAGCTTTCATCACTTAAAGTTTGGTAAAATCAACCAAATTTTTTTAAACATTTAAAAAGTACGCTCTAATTAATATATTTATAATGGATAGTCTATTTGAAAAATAAATTAAGTTTTTTTATTAAAACAAGCGTTTCAAAGTATTATAACAAAAAGTCAGTTGACGGAACTTCTCCGATAAAAATACGTAGTTAAAATTGTCTTGTAAATTTTATAAAAAATTGTTCTACCTTTTTGTATGTCATAACAATATGCGATAAGGACAAATCAGCATAAAATCAACTATAGTATTGGTTCGAGTACGACGGCCGCCATCCGAGTATGACCGCGCGCAAACCTGCTTAACTTAGGTGATCGAACGAGGAGCCTTAAGCAATTCCATGTGCCTCAATAGACACTATTCTGCAGAATTATTTTAAAACTCCAGGAATCGAAAGACTCGTACAAAATTATAAGAAGTAAAAAAATGATAAACGAATGACCAAAAAGATATATTTTCTAAAGTATAATAATAAATATAAAACTCAAATATAAGTAAAAATAAATAAAATATTATTCAGAGAATTTTAATTTTCAGTTCGTTACACACGAAAGTCCAGACGATTTACATAATTCTTTTTTATCATTTCTAAAAAAGTCGATATATATTAATAATAATATATATTCTAATAAAGTTGGAAAATGACCCGGAATTTTGACGTGAACCAGGAGTTTTTTTTAAATTTTCAATCAAAAATTTAAAGTTTATATAATAATGGTTAGTTTTAATTTCAATAGTAGCACATAATAGAACTTCTTTAATGGTGAAAAATATATGTAAAAATATTTATTTATAATAATATATAATATAATATAATTATATTATTATATAAACTGTTATATGTTATTATACAACATATATAAAACATATATTATTTTTATATAATAAATAATATATAATACAATAATATTTATTTATTTCCCTTTTCCCCTCATTTTAAATACTTCCTGTTTTCCCTTGTTTTCAAGATACTTCCCCTATTTTCCTTCTTTTCGTTTAGATGCAAATTGAATTAATAAAACCCAATAAAAAAATCCAACTATTTTTGTTTGAAAGTTAATTCTTTTTGGTTAAAAATTTAACTAGTTTGCTGAAAATTTAATTATTTTGTTTCAAATTCGTCTATTTTGTTAAAGACATCCATCTTGGTTGAAAATTGTACAATTTTGGTAGAAAATTCTTCTGTCGTTCAGGCTAAAAAATTCAACTATGTGGTTAATAGTTTAATTATTTTGTTGTAAAGTCGTCTCTTTTAATTGAAAGTTCAACTATTTTGTTCTAAATGCAACCACTTGGTCGAAATTTTTTTTTTTTTAAATTCAACTATTTGGTTGAAAATTCATTTTTCTTGGTTAAAAATTTTTTGTTTTGTTAAAAATTTACTTTCTTTTAATTGAAAGTTCTACTAGTTTGGTCTGAATGCAACCGCTTAGTTAAATTTTTTGAAAATTCAACTATTTGGTTGAAATTTTACCTTTCTTGATTGAAAATCATCTTTTTTGTTGAAAATTCACCTTTTAAGGTTGATAATTAAACTTTATTTTTGAACACTGATCTTTTTGGCTTGATTCAACTACTTTGTTCAAAATGCAACTCTTTGTTTTCGAAGTTTAATTTTTTTTCTTTGAAAATTCAAACATTTAATTGAAAATTCGTCTTTGAAGGTTGATAAGATTCAACTATTTGGTTAGAAATTTATCTGTTTTGTTGAAAATTCGTTTCTTTTAATTGAAACTTCAACTAGTTTGTTATAAATGTAACCGTTTGGTTGAAAAGTAATTTTTTGTTGAAAACTCAACTATTTGGTTGAAAATTCATCTTTCTTGGTTGAAAATTATATTTTTGTTAAAAATTTAGCAGTTCAGGTTAATAATAATTCAACTGTTTTATGCAAAATTCGTCTTTTTGGCTTGAAAAATTAACTATTTGGTTAAAAATGTAACTACTTTTTTGAAAATTCGTCTCTTGTGATTTAAAATTCAACTATTTTATTCTAAATGTAATTGTTTGGTTCAAAATTAACTTTTTTGTTGAAAATTCAACTACAGTAGAATCTGGATTTAGTGTTTTCGAAAATTGACGCCGATTTATGGTCACGGTCAGTCCCAAAACTGACACTAAATCCAGATTTGACAGTCCTTGGTTGAAAATTCAATTATTTTGTTAAGAAGTCATCTTTTTTGGACGAAAATTCAACTGTTTTGTTGAATATTCATCTTTTCGGATAGAAAATTTGATTTGATTATTTCACAATAAATCTTTACTTCTTCTTTGAAGGTTTGATATGATTGTTGACAGAACTTGAACCATAATCATACATTGCCTTACTTTTTTTGTTACCGAAAAAGGGTGATATTTGGGATTGATACTTAAATGAAGTTATTTTATTCAATTCTGAATGATGCAAAAACAGTTTTTGCTTATTTTCAAACAATATAAATGTTGAATAAATAACCTGGTTGAATAGACAAAATATTTTATCATTTTTTCTCTAAAAGGACATATTGAACTGTGAAATAAAGAAGTTTAGAGAAAGTCATGGTAAACATTTTTTGGACATCGAGTTAAAATTTTTATTTTTAAATCATGAAAATTATTCATGCAAGAGCTGTTGTAATTAATAATAACCTCAAAATTTGGATTTCGCAGGGTTTTTTACAAAGAAGAAAGAGTTTCAGTTAATTAGATTAGATAGTTTAGATAGCTAAATGGTACAGACTTTAATGAACTAGTGCAATTCGTGTTTTAGAGATTCAAAACTTGTCCAAAACACTTTCTGACCAAATTTTTTCAAGTGAAATCTTAAGCAATCTATATTTCCTCTATTAAACAAATAAGTAGCTGAAGTAAGAAAAATCGATATGAAGATCTGGTTTGTATGAGTCCAGCGTGGAATCCGCCTATATTGGGTTCTTCAAACTATTCAAGAAAAATGTATCAAGCAAATTCTATTCATCAATTCTAAGCTTACGCAATCAGGAAAAGTGTTATGATAAACTTTATTAGAGATAAATACCGTGGTTTGCGAGAGCAAGGAACTAGTATTTCATGTCTTAATTCCCTGCCATTATTTTTCTATTCTTTTCAAAGTTAGAGCTCAAATTACTAGAGTCTGTAATTCGTTAAATAACATTAATTCACAACTAGATTTTGATTTTGCGTAAGAGAAATTCTGAGGACGTTGTTATTATTTAAAATTAAATTGAAATTCCTTTTACTATATTAAAATGAATTAATTTACTTGATGTATAATTTACACCTAAGGGCTTGATAGAAAATGAAGGAGCAGTTTTGAATAATGTAGAATTAGCAGGGCCTAAAATGTTCCAAATTGCGGACTATTCACATTTTGCATGCCGACTCCCATCCCCCTCCCAACACATACAAGGAGAAGCTAAAAAAGAAAATTTTTCCAACTATTTAGATAATTTTTAAACACTTAAAATTCCTAACGTTTTTTAAGTAAAAATATTGCATTTACAATCAAAGAGATGAATTTTCAACTGAAATTAAGAATCTTGAACCAAAAAAAATAAATTTTTAACAAAGTAGTTCAACTTTTAACCAAGTAGTTGAATTTTCAACCAAAAAAATATTAATTTTTGATGTAAAATGTAAAAGTTGATATTTCAACCATAAATGATTTTAATTTTAAATAAAAAATAGTTTAATTCATCCAAGCAGACGAATTTTCAACAAAATAGTTGAATCCTCAACCATAAAAGAGTAATTTTCAACCATTTGTATTTTTATCCAAAAAAGAAAAGAGTTTTACAAGTTTATTTTATTTTATTTTTTTGTTACGAAAAGAGATGAATTTTCTACCAAAAAGATACACTTTTTATAAACAGGATGAATTTTCAATATAATAGTTACATTTTCAACATTTAACCAAGTAGTGGAATTTTGAACCAGAGAAGATCAATTCTAACAAAAAATTTTAACCAAGTAGAGGAATTTTCCACTAAAACGATGAATTTTCAACAAAATACACGAATTTTCAACAAAATCTTTAATTGATCAACAAAAAAAGAAAAATTTTCAACAAGAAAGCTAATTTTCGACCAAATGGTAGAATTTTCAACTAAATAAATGAATTTCCTACCAAGATGATTAATTTTCTACCAAAAAAGAAGAATTTTCAACCAAATACATAAATTTGTAATGAGAAAAATCAATTTTCAATTGAAAATATTAATTTTCATCAAAAAAGCTAATTTTTAATCAAATTGTAGAATTTTCAACAGAATAGATGAATTTTCTTCCAAGAAGATTATTTTTTTTTACCAAAAAAGATGAATTTTCAAGCCGAAAAGACGAATTTTCTGAAAAACAGTTTGATAGTTAAACACAAAAATATAATTTACAACAAAAATGTTAATTTCCGGACCAAAAGAGATTAAAAAATTACTCAATTAATTCAGTTTGTATTTAAGTGGAAAACGAGACAAAGGAGAAAAGAGAGGGATAGGGGAATACCTGTGAAGCCTGCAACAAATAAATGGAAATTTATATCATTTGCAGAATTCCATTTCAAATCAGGCAAAATTTCAAGAAAAGACAAGCAAATTTTTTCCGTTTGTTACAATAATTTAAAGAGTACTTGAGAATTCCCAGAAATTGACAAAATTTTTTTTCGAAACGTAGTATTTTTCGAACGAGTGTAGGTATTTGGATTTTTTTAGTTCTAAAATTTTCGAAAGTGGATTTTCTCAAAACATCACTTCTTCAGATTTTGAGTTTTTTAGAAATAGCTTATATGTATTACATATCTCGTGAGTTTCATTCTTGATAAACCACTGCTTCACATTGAAATAAGTTAATTGTGAAAAAATACAAAAAATCCCTCTTACTCTTTTCTGACAACTTGCGTCGTTTCTGAGATAAAATCAAAAATTATATTTAAAAAATGCAAAAACTTTAAAAATATTGGAAAAATTAAAAACGTGGGGTTTTCCTGTAAATCTTTTTTTCAGATTTTCAAAATTCGATGCAAAAAATAAAAAAAAATTCTGCAATGCCCCACCTTTTTAATGTTCAAAAAATATTTTTTTACAGTTTCTGCTTATATAAGAAACGTATCCTATCATTTTTATAGGACCATTTTTGAGTACCTTTCGTTGTTTTCAAGAAAAATGCAAACATTCGATTGATTGAAAATAATGTTTTCAGTGTGAAGCAGTAGTTTGCCAAGAACGAAATTCACGAGATATGTAGTACATATGATCAGCTACTTCTGAAAAACAAACAATTTTTAAAAGTTCAGTTTTTGAGACAATCTACTTTCAAGAATTTTAGGAAAACAGCCGCTATTTCGTCATTATTCAAATTTTTCATCCATTTTTTTGTATCAATTGAAAGAACAAGAATTTCCAAGTAGAATTGAGAAAAGAACACCGCAAATTTTTTTTGATTAAACTGTGAAATACGTGTTCCTTTATTTTCACCATAGAATGATATATCAAAATATCAAATCACTCTGACCTCCGAAGTTAAACCTCACTGCTCAATTTCAAACACAATTCGTCATTAATAGACAACAGAATAATAGTTGAAAAATGCATTGAAGTTTATTTTTAAAAATACGTTTAAAATGTTAGGTTAGACGACTGGACATTTTACTTAGAAAATAAAGGCAATTTTTCGCTGCACACATTTGATTTCAGACTACGCAACTTTTTAGGAACTGCTCTCTTAAACTGATTCAGTGAAATCATCACTAGTTGAATCAGTATTTTCAACAAAAATTGAGAAACAATTGTGTACCAATGATTTGCCGATTTTAGCTGGGTGAACTAATAAGTGACTCAACTAAAATAGTTACTGAAATATACCAGTGATGCGAAAATATGATAGGTTCAACTAGTGATCATGCCAGTAATATAGTGCTCCACGCTGCCAAGACACGAACCTGCAGTCGGCTTTGCATTTGAGTGACGCGACGCGTTGACAGAACACTCAGACAAATGTTTGTTTGAATCAAACAAAGATTTGTTTGACTCTATATCAAAGATAGAATTTTGTTTGAAACAAACAAATATTTCTTCGAAGCAATCAAATATTTGTTTGGCCCTCTATCGAAGAAAATATTTGTTTGATTCAAACACATGTTATCCTGAGTGAATGACGGGCCTTCCCACGGTTAGGCGAAATATATTAAATCCTATTATATTTCAGTTCGACCCCCATTTATTGCTGTTAATTTATTTTGTTTGAAAGATAATTCAAAAGTAAGTTCAAAATTTATGAATACTACGTATCACAAGTCTCAGCGATGAGGAGAGAAATATACTCGAAAATGATTACAAAGACAATAAGAGGAAAGTTAAACGACTAGTCAAGGAGAGTAAAGAAAAAATCAGAACAGAAGAAGAGAGGAAAATACAAAACAGCTTTGAAGGAATTATGAAACTATTATTTAAACTGAAAAAGGAAGTAAAAGTACAGAGTTTGTCAGCATGAGAAACAGCAAAGGTGAAATGCTATATGATATAGACGGGATAGTAGACGCTTTAAAAGACTCTTTTAAAGAATTATTAGGAGATGAAGATATAGGGCAACAGAACTGCGACATAGAACCTAATGCATTAGAAAACCCAATTGAAAAAGTCTGTGTCACTGAGGTTAGAGATATAATTAAGAACTTAAAAATTGGTAAGGCTGCTAGCGTAGACCGTATTAGCGTCAGGAATATCATGTACAGATCAGATATATTTAGTGCAAGAGTAAATGGGAAACAGAGTGACTGGTTCGATATTATGCAAGGCGTGAAACAAGGATGCGTTATGTCCTCATGGCTATTTATCATATTTATGGATAAGTGTCTAAGAATGGCCCTCTTCGACGAAGTAGGTGTAGATCTCCAAACAGTGAAGGTACGTGGGTTAGCGTTCGCAGATGACAAGATTATTATGGCAGAATCAATCGAGGACTTGCAAAGAATGTTGAATAAACTTAATACAAGCATGAAGAACATGGGCCTTAAAATTAACGTAAATAAAACAAAAATCATGGTGTTTGAAGGAAAAACTGAGAAAACAATGTGCAACATTGTCCTGAATGATGAGAGATTAGAACAAGTTGACACGAGAGCTTGCATAAAAAAATGCATGGACGTGAAGGAAGCTAGAGTAGTATGCCAGGACAGAAAAGTGTGGCGACAAATAGTTTGTAAACAGAGTGACAATAGTGTAAATGACGCCTGAAACAAAGACCTTGGATACTAAATTGGCCCAAGTGGGGAACCACACATAACAATTTTGTGAGGCTCTTCACTACTATTTTCCAACCGAGCAAGTCATGCCTACCCCGAAAGGGAAATGGTTTAATGGTATAATAATAATAATAATGCCTAATCAGCTGACGGACGACAACGGGTACGACTGACTACTGGTACTGAGTAACCGGTCAACCTTACTGATTGAACCAATGACGGAATTCCACTGAGTAAACTAGTGAAATCTCACTGATTGTCATTGACACACTTCTCGCTGTTTCAACCAGTGAGTGTTCACTGGTTCATTTTAAGAGAGTGCGAATTGTCATAACGGCGGGTTCCTTTGAAAAGAAAAAGAAAGAAAAATTCCAATGTGAAGGATTATAAAAGATTCTTTGAAGTTGCCTTGAATCGACATTGAGATGCTTGTTAACATGAAGAAGCCATTGAACTGTTCCTGTGGGCTGTACAAAATTCGACCACGTTACTTTACGCTAATTTCCACGTTGTCACGCTGCATGAGCCTTACGGCTATTGTTCACTACTTCGAATCATAATTGGATGAACTGTACTCCTTTCGACGCGGCACCGCGTTTCGTTTCGAAACATTTGAAAAAGGGAAGTAAAAAAACGCGATAAAAGCTCCGCATTCCTCTACGCAACAGAGTCCGATTATCGCTGGTTAACGTAAGCTGGTAGTACTCACTTTTTATGGAACAATTACGAAAACCGTTTCAATCTGAGAAAGTATATGTAATAAACGTAATCTGGAATAAAATCGAGACAATTTCAATTTCAAATCGCTCTGCGAAATTCAACGTGCGGAATTTATGGAAAGTTTAGCTAATTAAATTTTGAAAGCATCCAAATAACGTCTAAGGGAGCGTCCAAATATTACGTGACGCTATTTTCAGTGATTTTTGACTCACCCCTCCCTCTTGTGAGAATTTGTGACATTTCGGTGAACCTCCCCTTAAAATGTCATATGACACTGAAGCTAACCCCCCTCCTATTTTCAGATACGAAATATAAATGTAATTTCATATAACCGTCAATCGAAGAATGAATAATGAGCTGTTGAAAATATTTCTTACTAGTATGAGAAAACTTTTTATTAAATTATCTAGACATTCTTTCATTTGAGAACATTGATATGATTTAAAGGATTAACTTAGACGACAGACTTGCGTAACAGATTAGGGGCCGTCCATAAACTCTTTGCCCTTTTTTTTTTAATTCTTACTTTTTTCCCTGTTGTAAAGCAATTTCTCCCTTTTCTTGTTTTTTTGCTTAAATTTGAACTGAATTAATAGGATCCAAAGAGAAAATCCAGATATTCTTGATTAAAACTTTTTTTTTTGGTTGACAATTTCACCATTATGTTATTGGTTCGGAATTCATCTCGTTTGATTAAAAATTCTACTATTTGATTGAAAATTTAATTATTTTGTTGAAAATGCAACTATTTTGTTCAAAAGTCATCGTTTTTGGACAAAAATTAAACTACTTGCTTGAAAGTTCAATTAATTTGTTAAAAGTTCATTGTTTTGGTTGAAGATTCAATTCTATGGTTGAAAATGTTATTATTTTGTTGAAAATTCGTTTCATTTTTTATTAAAAATTACATTTTTGACTGAAAATTCAACTATTCCATTTTTGGTTAAAAATTTATCTTTTTTAATTGGAAATTTAACTATTTGGTTGAAAGATCATCTTTTTTAATTAAAAAATCTGCCCGCTTCAATTTTCTTCACTGAAAATGTAACTATACCCGGTCGTTTTACCGATTTCTAGGATTCAATAGATTTTTTTGAATAATACTAAGATAGAGTACTTACATGGAAGTAGTTTTCAGCAAAGGTTCATAATTTTTGTTGTTTCTGCTTAGAAGTAAGAAATTAAAATATTGCTCATGTTTCTACTCGGTGACATGTTCCCAAATACAATTTCGTACAAAAAATTGAGAAATTGATGACGAAAGAATATTGTGAATGATTCATGCTTATACGAATCATTTGTATCAAGTTGATGAATCTGAAAATTATGCATAGAGATAAATATTTTACTTCTAAAGGTGCTTAATTATGTTTAAATGGCTCTCCCTGAAGTTTTTTGCCACTCGGTGACACTTATATTTTGGGATATATGTAACTAAAAAATTCACTTTAGAGATAGAAATGAAAAAGATTAGTTTTATTTCTGTGAAAGTATTAAAAAGCACTAGAATTTTAATTGTTCTTAAGTTAACAAAATTTTGCAAAATGTTCATGTTATGATTTTCGTGTTACAGAATTCGGTTACACCTTTTTTAAGGTTTCTAATAATATTCGAATACTATATTTAAATTGAATACACTGATATATATGGCGAAAAAAATATGTTTGAGTATTTTTGAAGATTTTTACGTCCACTCTGAATACTTTAAAATAATTTAGAAATGCAATATTCCACTCGGCCAACTGCAGTAACTGTTTTATAGATTGGGTGTTTTGACATGTAAATATGTAAATAAATTTTAATATTTATTTTGACTTAGTTTAGTATATTATTACACTTTCTAAAGGCCTCTTAAAATCTTTCATTGGGTTTTTAGAAAATAAGGCAGTTTCAAATTTACACAAATCCTCCGGTATTAACAGAAAAGGCAGATAAACTTAATTTTCATTTAAAAATTTGAACTTTTGTGGTGTTCGAGACGAAAGAAATAAAATATGTATAAAGATTTCAAAATTTTGTATTTCAAATCTTAATTTTCCAAACTGTGAAATAGATTACAAAATTTAAAAGATTGAACTTCTCAAAATTAAATCATTCAACGTCCAATAATTAAAAATTGGTTCCACTCAGAATTTGGCTAATTTTAAATCAGGAATGTTTGCAATTGTGAACATTTCAATATATTGTAAATTAGAAATGTTTCAAATAGAACATTTTCAAATTAGAAATGTCCCAATGGAACATTTTTTAAACAGATAAGTTCCAAATTGAACAATTTTAACTTTGAATCTTTATCAGAATTGAACAATTTAAGAATTTATCAGCTGTTGAAAAGGTTTAGAAAAATAAATCATTTGAAGATTAAAATTTGAACAATTTTGATTTGAAAGCTTTTGAGTACATTTGAGTACATTTGAAAACGTTATTGAATCATTTCTAATTTTCAAATTTTAGATTTTTTATTATGAATTTTGATTTCAAAGCCAGAATAATTTTCACTCTGAAACATTCAAAACTAAACCAATTTTGTACTAACGTGTCCGCTTGGACACATGCAAGTTTGTAAGGCTTTCTGTTCGATCACCAAAGTTAAGCAACGCTTGACTAGGTTATTAATCGGATGGGTCCCACCGTACAAATACTACTACTAATATATGCTTTTGTTAGACACATCTTGACAACTTAAGACGTCGAAATATCTCAACAAATACGAATCCTATAAAAAAAATATCCGTAATAAAAACTTTTTATTTTCGAGGGGGAAAAGCGACTTTGAAAAAATGTACCTCAGTCGAAAAATCGAACAAAAAATCGCGATTCGAAAAAAGTTGTTCGAATAAAACTTACGTATTTCATTAAGGAGAATCTGAATCTGTGATAAAAAATTGGGGTTCCCATTTGAAATTACGAAGTTATCCCACTCCTGCCTCTTGGAGGGGGGGGGGGGGGTGTGGCGTGGTAAATTTTTTCAAAGTCGCTTTACCCCCTCGAAAATAAAAAGTTTTTATTACGGATATTTTTTTCATAGGATGCGTATTTTTTGAGATATTTCGATGTCTCAAGTTAAAAAAAAACACCCTGTATAATTTCGTTTAATAATTGATCTGCGAATCATAAAATACGATTGTTCAGCTCGTACCGAAAGATCCAGTGGAAAATTGGCAAAACTCACCATTGGCGCAGTATTGGACCAAATGTGGCAGCTTAAAAATAAAAAGTAGTAAATAGTAAATAAAAAATAAGAAGATACAAAATAAAAAATAAATGAAAAACTAAAAAATGAGTAATAAATAAATTATTTTCACTAATTTATAATTTCTCTAAACATTAATGTCAGTGTCTATGTGTACCAAAAAAATCTGGCTATTTGTACCGCAAAAATATGGATATTCGTAACGAAATTTCAGTACAAGTAGCCAAGGCCAATATTAATAGTCTAAACGTTGCTAAGTCTACTTTTTGACGAAATTAATGTTTCTTCAAAAACCATACGTTTTTAAATTTTTTACCCCAAAATGTAGTATTTAAATGTACTCAAATATTGAAAAATTGGACAGAATTTAAACTAAATGAATGAATTGTTCTAAAATATTCATTTTTTTAATAATTCAACGGTCACTATAGGATTTTGTCAAGTATTTGAAAATTGGAAATACTACACCAGAGACTCGCTATTTGAACGCGCGATCGGACGCGTTATATGAATTCCTAGAGTTGCTGGTCCCCGCAGTTTCTCAGGGGGTAGGGCGAGAGACGGTTGCGACTCCGCCTCTGAAGGGACGCATGCACTATACTACGCAGTCAAGTAGATTGCGCAATATTATGGAAACGGTTCAGGCGGCCCTGCCTGTTTACGTTTTGCTATACGCGTTATATGAACAAGGCTATTTTCAGGCAACCCCCGAGATTGTTCATCTATCGAGTCTCTGGTGTATTATGAAAAATTTACTAGTGTTATTTGTTTATGAAATAAATAAAATGATGTATGTCATATGATTTTCTTAATGATTTCTGACTTTTTTTATTTATATGTAACACCAGGGAAAGCTAAATGCTAAGTCTATTGCCATTACATCAGATTATTACATGAATTTGTAGCCTTATCAATTTATTAACACAATGATTGATAAACTGATCCATCCATAATCCACATAAAGAAAAAATAATAATTTACTCAATCGGTTGTAAATTGTTGCTCTAGAAAGGTTATTTGCTTTTCCTATGAAATTAGATTGATTGGACTTATCATCGTGTAGCATTACCCACTTCAATTTTAGAACTACATGATCCATGTAGAATAGACAATTTAGAATAGTTATTATAAAAGTAGTGTTCCGAAACAATAACTAATTAATTGTACACATTTATTTGATATATTTGCATCTTTTTGCATTTAAAAGCTTGGATCTTATTATCAAGAGACATATCATTGTATTTTTAAGGCTCGCACATTGTCGGCGAGAGGAACAGTAATGGGACAAAAAATAAAGAAACATGGACACTCTTGTAAAAGTTGCGTGCATGTAATCTCCATTACAAGCATCCTTTGAAATGTCAGATGGATACTGGATGCAAGGTCATATGAATAAACAAATTAAGTCATGTTGAAAGTTACAACTTCTAATGAAAAAATGATAATGCGCTCTTGAAAAAATTTGGTTACTGTGCCATGCCATATAGTATAATCTCATGAATGGATGAGGAAATTTATAGTAATTGTTATCGCCCCTTTGCATTATAACCGAGTGCACTTTAAATTCTTTACTAGACTTTAGAGCGGTAAGTTTCTTTTGTGCAAAATGCAAAATGGTTTCTTCGAGGACTCTGTCCTGCTGGTATTTATGGCATCGTCCCTCAGCGTTCAGCGGCGCTCCTAATTACTGAGTTTTCGTCGAAAAAAATCGAAAGTGGGTAATGTATGTACGGATGCTTAACTGACGTTTGCAATCGGCTACCGTAAGCTACTCTCAAACAATGCCGGGCCGGAGCTGCTGAGTTCCAAGAGGGAGGAGTTCGAGAGGTTCAGGGTGGACTTCAAGGACACCAAGAGAAGGAAAGAGAAAGATGGCGGTAATGTTGCTACGAGAAAGGTCAAATACCGCCATAATAATGTCTCTCTTTACCAGAATGCTTCGAAGACTTACAACGCCACCGAGTCTGCAATTACGACGCGACACCTATAAAAAATCGAAATCCTCCTACTGAGCTCCACCCGCAGTTCATTAATTAATTCTCCAGGATTTTTCACCCCCTGTCATGAGCACGAGCGATATTTTCCTCACAAATTATCGTTCGGCTTATTATTCTGAAGCTTGAGAGAAATTATAGGTATGAGGGGAGTTATATGATATGAATTATTGGAAATGCTACTCTATAGATGGTAAAGGCTATTATCTACATCGCACGAGCTACCATATGCTACCATCACTTATACCACCTATAACACATTTTACAATTAATAATGTATTTACAGTGTACAAAGCAGTTTAGTTACGGTTTTCTAATAAAGGAATAAAACTGGTTATTTTTCAACTTGACATACAATCGTTAAGAAAGTAATACATTTAAGATTTAGCAACTTTAAATTCAATTTACAATAGACCAATAGTCTCAGTATAATTTGGTATTTGAATATATCATTCTATGCTCAAAATACACAGACAAGAATAAGGTTTCATTTTCAACAAAGAAACGCCGTCAAAATGTACTGAAACAAAATTCAATCGTAATTGGTTCATATTAAGCAATACGAATATTGAAAGCAATTGGATTGATTAAATATTTTTAAATTGATCAAGAGAGCGAATATAGGGTAATTGGTACTGTAGGCGTCGAACGAAATTCTGAAAGACTCGGAAAATATATTTTAAAAAGATTCAAATTAGTACAGTAAGTTGAGCGTTAAAAGTAGTAGATATTTTATATCTAAAGAAGTTAACAATAACGTCAAAAAACACAACGATTGGCCACGAAAACGCATATCAATTAGCATAGGCTAATGTTTGCATGATTCGCCATTGAAATGTGGCGAAATGCAGTCATTGGCCACATCAGGTTATATAGATTACTGATTCTGAAAGCATAGTGATTAGCCTCTAAAATGTATAATGATTGGCCGGGGCCAAAACCGGTTTTGATATATGATTTTCGTACATTACGCGTACGATAAAGTAATGAATAATTAGTCTAAATAAAGTAATAGTCTATCAAAAGTTTCAACAATTTTGAGTGAATTTTTGTAAAGATATTAATCATTTGCCTTCTAGATTTTGTGGCCAATCATTATGATTCTGCTTAATTGACGTTGACAATTATTGGTCAGTCTTGGTCAATCGTTAATCACCAAATTTAATTAAAATCCAAAAGTTTTTAGTTAAATCTATCGTAAAGTATGAAAAAAAAAATAGTTTTCAACAAGCAGACACTCCTAACTTGTTTAAATTCCTAAGTTCTTCAGCATCACTGGTTTTATTTACTCTGACATTTAAACGCACTAAACTGCACTAATCTAGCTTGTATTTTATTACTACTTTTATTTGTAAGCATTCTTTCATAAAAACATATTTAAATGAGGTGGCCAACCATTTTATCGATTACCGTAACTGAGGTTCAAAATGAGTGTAAGAAAATGACCTGAAACAAAATTGAATCCCTTTTTTTCTGTGTAAAGGATCACGTATTTCACAGTTGATTCAACAAAAGTTTTTTTTGCTTTGTTACGGTCATTCGAAGATTACCTGCGACTTCTCAAAAACTGAAATAATTTTTTTCAAGATGCAGTATTTTGCGAACGAGTGTAGGTATTCAGGATTTTTTTCAGCTTGAGAATTCTTGCTCTTACAATTGATTCCAAAAAATAAATAAAAAGTGTGAAGAATGACAAAATGGCAGCTGTTTTTTTAAATTGCTTAAAAGTGGATTTTTTTTAAAAACCCCACTTAAATTTTTTTTCTGAGAAATAGATGATAACATGTACTAGATGCAGAAACTTTTCCAAAGTTTATTTAATTTTTTTTATTCATTTATTCTTTTATTTTACAAAAAAGCCGTGATTTTCTTATTGTTCAAATTAAAATGTTTCTGTTGGGATCAATTGAAAGAGCGAGAATTCCCACGTCGAATGAAGAATCAAATCCCGAACACCTCCGCTCGTTCAGAACATACTGCATTTAAGAAAACATTCTGTTACTTTTTGAGAATTCGCAAGTAATCTTGAAAGAATATTGTTGAAAACAAAAATAAAAAATTTTGGTCTAACTGTGAAATACTTTGTGACATGCTTATTCTGGACAATATATCGCATCTTAGGATCATATAAATATTTGCTCATATCAAAAACCCATTTCAATGTTTCACTGAAATATTTGGTAAAATGTAAGGTACTCTTATTTAAACCAAAAAATCACATTTTCGAACCAAGACAAACTTTTACTTCAGCCGATGGACTTTAATTTATTTGAAGGAAATATTTCCTTGATTTAAAATTACATTTGACTACATCAACTACCTAATTTTTAAACACAAATATCTTATTTCCTCCAACCAATCACAACATTTCTTCACTTAGTTAATATTACACTGACGGAAATAAATATTTATTTGCAACAATAATGTCATACTTTCGGTTTAGATGAAACCATTTCTTTGTATTGAAGAAACATTTTATAGGATCTATTGATTACGATCATTTCTTTGAATTAATTTTTTTGATTCAAGATATGTTTTTTCAAAGGTTAGCTTTCGGCCCTGTAGTTTATCGACGGCCCCTAACTGTAATATAATAAATAAAGTAAATGGATGTCTCGATCGGAAATACTATCATAGATATAATTCAGGCGATTACCAAAAAGAGTACATCTATCTTCTCATGTACGAAGGAAAATAGAAAAGTGTTGAGCTGAGCTAGGATTAATCGATCTTCGCTTATCTGACAACGATCGCGATTATCTCGTCAACTGTATCCTTGCGTATATGTTTACACGTCGTGTCAATTGATGTCACGAACTTGTAAGCGTGAACCTCTTGTCAGCAGCACATACTTCACGCATGTATGCAGCGCGAGACATAACATATTTCAGCTCCCAGATTCCAACTTTTTCGACGGAATTAAATGCGGTAATTTTCAATTTAATGAAGATTTACGACGTCATGTGTCCTTATTTAACAGCGACTATGTAAGTACTTTGAACCACAGTAGTTACCTACACAGTAGGTACCTTGTAACCTGAGCAATTACTATTTTTGATACTTGGTAATCAAGATTGGTAAATAGATTGTGCTGCATGGCCATTACAATTGCTGTACTGCACGAAGAAAAATAGTTTCTACAATCTAATGGGACATCTAGATAGTTAAATGTTAAGCCTTGAATTCTTACAACAAGATCTTATAAAGGACCCCACACCAAAAGTACAGAAAATGGCTTTTTGTCAAAATATCTAATTATAATTGATATATATTTTTTTTGTAATTTCTGCGCAAAAACTTGTTATTAGTCCTAGCTAAATGCCTCACATTTTGTTATAGAACAGACCAATTAAAACAAAAGTTTTGTACCAATAAAGCAAATTTCATTAGAAATTAGAAAATGGTATTTTTTCGAAATTATTAAAATTATTATTATGGCCAACAGCCATACCACGCTGAAAAAACCAGTTCTCGTCAGATCACTGAAGTTAAGCAGCGTTGGGCGCGGTTAGTACTTGGATGGGTGACCATTCGAGAAAACTGAGTGCTGTTGGCACATCGTGGGTGTGGTGAGCCCACATTTGTAGTTATTTACTACAAGAAACTATCCTAGAAACACTACTCGAATCGGGTAGTGTCACGCCTACCCTGAAAGGGAAATGGCTTAATGCTATACATATCAGTCGCCATTTTACAACTTTACCAAATCACTATTTACTTGAAAAAAAGTGTTTTTAACCAAGTTTTAATTAATTTTCTCGAAAAATTAAAAAATTCCCCATTTTTGCTAAAATTGTAATCGCCGCCATTTTTAATTTTCGGATAATTTTGAATTTTACACATAGACACTTTTTTAGCCTGTCGTAAGCTACCACTCCCTAGGTGGGCGTTTGATTCAATCACAATTTGAGAAAGTTATCTTTATCTGAATTATAAGCTTTTGCTCAATTTTCCCCATATAAAATACATAGGAAAATTCATGGCTCCTACATGACTTCTAAATATTATCTATCTATATATCTATTATATATATATATATATATATATATATATATATTATCTATCTAAATAAATGGGTTGGGGTTTCAAATTTATTTTAAGGGTAGTTTTAACATCCCTTGAATATTCAAACAAGAAAATCGACATTTAAAAAAAAACCAAAACCACTGGAGTTTTTTTTATTATACTTTCTTGTGCGACTATTAAGAGGTTGTTAAAACAACCCTTAAAATAATTTCAAAGAATTACCCTGCTAGGACACGTTTCACACATTTATTTTAAATTGATGTAAGATACCAATATTATATTTTTTTAAATCTCCTGTGATTTTGTTTGTTAGGAAATGTAGCTTTCCTTGTTTAAATATTCATGAAATGTCACAACAACCCTCAAAATAATGTCAACGACTTTCCCTGCTAGGGTATGTTTCTCACATTTATTTTTTATCGATTTTCGACCCCAATGCTGTAATAGAAGACTTTTGTGGTTTTGGTTTTTTGAAATGTAGATTTTCTTGTTTGAATGTTTAAGGGATCTTAAAACAACTCTTAAAATAAATTCAAACCCGTTTTCTGATAAGGGACGCTTTCTACACTTATTTCCAACTTAGTTTTAACTTATTTTTGACAGCAATAGTTTAATAAAAAATATACCTGGATTTTGCTTACTAAGAAAAGTCGGATTTCTTGTTTGAATGTTCAGGGGATGTTAAAAAAACCTCAAAACATCCTGTATACACAGAATAGTCAATGAGTCAAATGTATAGGTACAGAAGGATAGCATTTCAATAATAGAATTTTTTTATTGAAATATCTATACATGTAAGAATGGTACGTTTGACAATTGTTTCAGTAAAAACTGTCCATTTTTCTTTTATATTATTGATCTGCACATTCGAAATTACAATATCTATAATTAGACATTTTGACAAAAAGCCATTTTCTTTACATTTGGTACGGAGTCCTTTGGGTTAATTTCAAATTAAGATGGTTGCAGGTTAGATTTTGGTTGATAATATTATCCTATTCATGTTTAGATTTTGCAAATCTAACAATATTTAAGTTCTAGTTTTGGCTCTTGTAGTTTATTTGGTTCAGTGTTTTCCAATTTCATTACCAAGCAATTTACATTTATTCAATTACAGAGGATTGGTAGTTTGGATTTTAATGAACCAAACAAGAGTAATCTAACTTTTAAATAGTCAGTATGTACTTAGCCGATAACATTTTACCTACAACAAAAGTTTAATTGAAAACAAATTGAAATTCTGATGTTTTAATCTTTTTTGTTGCAAATAACAATAAATATTATGAATATTATGGAAATATTATGGTCATACGTTATTGATAAAAACTGAGTCGTAAAACAAGAGTAAATTGTGTTTTCTTACCGCAATTTTGTTAATTTAATGTTCCGCCACTATGTGTATAAGAACTTACCTGAAACAAATAAAAAAATACATTAAGCAACATATAACACAAATTGAATTAAAATATAATAAACATTTAACTATAACCTTCGGTTTAGAAGTAGCTAAATATTTTCTTCAAGTTTAAAAAAAACTGACAGATTTATACGAATCTTCAAATATTTTGAATATGTATGTGTCGCTAACGAGATGTGACACCTCCCTTTGTATCAGGGTGGCAAAAAAAAAGGATTTTCTAAAAAGTGCAAATGCTTTTTGATTTTTTCGAAATATAAGTGAAATAATGAAGTTTGACCCCTAGAAAAACTCGATCGGATGATTGTAAGTGTTGTCTCAAAATTGTTTAAGTTAAAAACTACAAAAAAGTCGAAAAATGATCTTAATACTTTGATACATTTTTTTATTCGTAGCATCAAATAAATGAGAAAAAATCAGGGCCATTATTTAGAACATCTATTAATAATCTATTAGTTAAGAAAATAATTTAAAAACATTATTTATTGTTTTTGACGCCTATAAGAAATTGAAAATTATTGCCTTTTCGTAAGCGTTCGAGATTTTCATTCGGCATGAGTTTTCTCGGTTCCTGATGTATCAGAAAATGATTAAAATTTCCTACGCGCAAGAAAATTACTCTAAAAAATCATAATTTGTTCATATTTTGATTAAAAATTGATATTTTCCTCCTCCTAATGACCAGAGGAAGTTTGTAAAATTTGTTTAACTATATATATATATATATAAGTTCTAATGCATGTCATACAAGTTTTCTGCAGTTTCATCATATCAACTTATGAAAAACCTTTCTTTAATTATCGCCATTATAAATGAAAAATGCTTTTCTTAGCGCTCAAAGCGGTTTTCCTTCAAAAAAGCTTTTTTTCTTTTCTTATATCTCTAATAGGTATCCTAAATGATGGCCCCAATAATTTTTTATTCATTTATTGCTACGAATGAAAAAAAAAATTAATTTAAAGTGGAATTTTTAAAGCAGCTCTTGGAATCATCCAATCTAGTTCTTCTAGTGGTCAATCTTGATTCTCTGAATTATATTTTCAAAAAATCAAGAAGCGTTTTCTCTCTTGAAGATTTCAAAAAAGTTTTTTTTAACTGCCCTACTCTCTGTAGTTGGTGCATTGGAGTGAAATAGCCGTGTTCAAGCCAACAGTACAAATACATAAAAAGATGATTAAATTTGTAAGAAATGTGAAACAATTCATGTACTTCCAAATGTCGAGCTTTGGTTAGTTAATTTTCGGATTTTCCAAGTTGACGCAATTCCAAGATAGGATTTCCGTTAGTGTTAATCCTTTTCCAGTTTGGAACCCCAAGTAATTTGCATCTCTTCAATAGTGCTCGTATGTTCGATGTTAATGAACAGAACAAGGTCAAAACCTGTAATCCTCGTGAATAATTTCATTCTCGAATTCTAAGCTGTCCTTCCCTTATTACAGCTGTACTAAATTTCCCCTCCAGAGTCGAGCAAAATCTCAATTGAAAGCAAATGTAAATTCTGAAAGTGTGTGCTCCTGTAATATGCAAAAGTGCCATTTCTCCTGGAACAATCTGAAAATTCCTTTCCCCATTCCAGTTCTCGAAAAGACAAAGTCCCTCTTCTCCGTTTCGTGTTACCGATCCTCCTTCATAAATATACAAACAATTCGCGCATTTCGAGAGCCAGAAAGCCAGTGACCGCACGGTGCGGCGCCCTGCGTGAGGATACGCTGCGCCTGAAATACAACTATACAACGTGATTTGTGCGGTTGAGTGTACGCCGCCCCGGCGTGTACTTTGTACCCCCTACGACAAAAGTTCTCTTGAATCTCAAATGGACCATAAGTTACGCGTCTCGCGCGAACTTTTGATGTCGAGAGTACAGTCTGTACAAACTGTATGTACGGACATGTACTTACGTACTCGTAGAGTCTTGACGGTACTTACGGCCTAGCTGGCTGGCACGATCAGGTTAGCAAGCGAGAAGCCTGACTCTTGCCTGCCAGTCGAGCCAGGCCTTCGCATTTTATTAGAAGTGAAAGTCAGCGTTTTAGGTGGCTACCTTAAAATATGCCGTGCACCAACAGATCGCGGGCGTCGCGCCTCTTATCGTGACATCACACTTTGCCATATGGGTGATTCTGCACTAATAGGGCAATTTTGGCAAGAGAAACTTTTTTTGCAACAGTCATTCAAATTTCTCTATTTTCATTCTCTGGCTCTAAAGGAAGGGCAAGAAGAAGTATCTACGCTCAAATCTTACTTAATGGACTTGTGACGCTCATGCTGAGGTTTTGCATTTTCGATCCTAATGTACTCTGATTATAAGTAAACAAACATAATGCAGCAAAATATTTACACGTAAAAAAGATGTTTATGATGTCCGACATTACGGTATTTAAAAACGATACAAAATTCCTTTTTATACGGGAACAAAAAGTTGACGTGCACCAAGAAATCACGAGCGCCGCGACTCTCATCGTGGCATCAAACTTGCCATATGGGCGATTCTCCACTAATAGGGCAATTTTGGTAGCAGACACTTTTTTTGCAAAAGTCATTCAAATTTCTCTATTTTCATTCTCTGGCTCTAAAGGAAGAGCTGCTAGAAGTATCTACGCTCAAATATTACTTAATGGACTTGTGACGTTCATGCTGAGGTTTTGCATTTTCGATCCTAATGTACTCTGATTATAAGTAAAGCATCAGAATGCAGTGAAATATTTACACGTACAAAAAGAAGGTTATGATATCCGATGTTACGGTATTCGAAAACGATACAAAATTCTTATTTATACGGGAACAAAAAGTAGATGTACACCAAGAGATCGCGGGCGTCGCGCCTGTTATCGAGGCATCAAGCTTGCCATATGGTTGATTCTCCACATGCAGGGCAATTTTGGCAAGAGAAACTTTTTTCCAAAAAATTCTTAAATTTCTTTCTTTTCATAAAAATTATATTCCTTGGTTCTAAAGGAAAGGCTGCGAGAATTATTCACGCTCAAAAATTACTTAAAGGACATGTGACGCTCATGGCGATCTTTTGGATTTTCGATGCTAACGTACTCTGATTATAAGTAAAGCAATGAAATTCAGCAAAATATTTACAAATGCAAAAAGAAGGAAGTATCTGATATTATGGTATCCGAAAATGATACAAAATTACTTCTATACGGGAACAAAATGTAACGTGCACCAAGAGATCACGGGCGTCGCGCATCTTATCGTAGCATTAAACTTGCCATATGGATGATTCTCCACATACAGGACAATTTTGGCATGAGAAACTTTTTTTTTAAATCTTTCAAGTTTCTTTCTTCTCATAAAAATTATATTTCTTAGCTCTAAGGGAAGGGCTCCTAGAAGTATTTACGCTCAAACATTACTTAAAGGACAAGAAATGGAATGCAGTAAAATATTAACATACGCAAAAAGAAGGTTATGGTATCTGATATTACGGTATCCAAAGATGATACACAATTAGTTTTTGTACGGAAACAAAAGTTGACGCACACCAAGAGGTCGGGGGTGTCGCGCCTCTTATCGTTGCATCAAACTTGCCGTATGTTTAATTCTCAATTTTGACAAGAGAAAATTTTTTTCAAACAGTTTTTTAAGTTTCTTTCATTTTAGACGATACAAAATTACTTTTTACACGGAAAAATACTGTCTTACAGAATTTCTTGTATACATTACAAAAACCGATTCCATGTGAAGGCATCATGGAACAAAAAAAATATCTTTCATGACGAATCTGGAAATTATCTTTCTGAAAAGGTGCGACATTGATATTTTATAAAATAATGTAAGATCTCTATTGATACCTGCAGATCACTCCATTCATTGACAAAAATTAACTAAAATAAATCATTGTAATTTTTTAAACTGCTCCAAACTTTATGACATGGATATTCCGTTTTCTTTAATTTATGAAAATTTTGTTTCTATGAATTGAGAAACCATTGGTGTCAATCTTCAGACAATCGCGATAAATAAATGTTGAAAACTATCTTAATAGTGCAGTTATTCACATTGCTCACGCAATGAAGCGTTTTTTTTCCCGTACACACTTTGAAAACAAAATACATCAATAAATCCTTCTGACAAAACCTCCTTTCATACGAGCTCTAAACAATCATCATCTATTCATTAATTTTTATTGTGAAATAGGAAAGTTCTTATCACGTTCAGTATCTGATACCATACGGCGAATGAGTAGTGTGGCTTTTGTTCTAGATATTGTGAGAAGATAGGATCTAAAAAATGATCCAAAGTTGATGAAAAGTAGCGGAGATTTGGATATCGTAACCAACGACAACATTTAGGAGAATCTTGTATAATTACATTTTATCTACGAATATATCAGCTCACGGTGAGCCTCAAACAACTTTAACCGAAAGATATTTGAAGTTAGATGATATTTATTGGATACTGTTTTATGTAGCCATAAAAATACTTTTCAAATAAAAGAAATTACCCAATAAAAATTTTTTAATAAATTTTTTTAAAATCTTATGCTTTAATTTTGTTCATTTTTTATTCTTTATTTTAAAAATCATGTGAGCATCTTTTATTTACAACCTGAGATGAACCAGTAATTGAAAAAATGTTTTAACAACTGTTGCTGCGATAAAAGTATTTTTTCAAATATACAAGAACCTCTGTATGTTATACAGTTCTCATTTTGAAACATAATTTCATAATAATTTTTTACTCAGCTTTTAAGCAAAAAGAAGCCTATTATATTCAAAATCCAGAAATTAAAAGAATAAGAAATTGATTTTCGAAAAAAAGCGCTACCGCGATATTTTTTAATTACATATCAAAAATATTATTAAAAATATTCAAATCAAAATTTGATATTTTGAAAAAAGCGCTTCCAATAATAATATTCCGCAAGGAAATTTCTTCTAATATCTTTTTAAGGTTAAAGTTGGTTGAGGCTCACCGTGAGCTATGTTAACATATTGTTCACGAATTTTGTAGTTTTTGAGTCAAACTTACAAACTATCAATTATAAATTGAAAGGTTATTCATAATAGGCGCCAATCAAAAGCTACATCATACTGCCGGGAGGGGGGGGGGGGTTAACGCAGAATGTGACATCACATACGGAGAATATAAATATGAATAAGAATTTTTTTAAATACTTGAAGAAACGAAAATTAGTGATTTTATTTTGCAAGTAAAGCACCTAAATACAGACTTCACACTCTTTCCCCTATTTCCCTCTTTTCCTCGTTTTTCAAGAATTCCGCTTTTCCCTCTGTTCTCAAGAAACTTCTCCATCTTCTCTTTTTTTCGCATAAATGTGAACTATTAAATTTTTCATTCAGAATTCATCTTTTTAGTTGAAAATTCAACTACTTGGTTGAGCTCCTTTGTTAAAAATTCATTTTATTGGTTCAAGATTAATATATAAGAAGAATAAAATTTTCTTTTTTTTACGTCTGGGAAATTTATAATTTAGAAACTTAGGATAGAACCTAATAAAAACGACATCTTCCAGACTAATAGTTCCAGACTAATGGTTCAAGATTAATTCTTTAAACTACTCCTAAAAATTCAACTATTCCATTTTTGGTTGATAATTGATGTACTTTATTGTAAGTTCGTCTTTTCTGGTAGAAAATTAATCTTGCTGATAGAAAATTGAACTGCATGATTGGAAGTTGAACTATTTTGCTTAAAAATTCAACTGTTTTGCTGGAAATTCGACACTTTGGGTTGAAATTCCATTATATGGTAGAAAATTGAACTATTTGGTTAAAAATTAACATTTTGGTTGAAAAATAATATTTTTGTGTAGAAAATTCTACTGCTTTGTAAAGAATTCGTCTTTGTGGCCTGAAAATTCTACAATTTGTTTGACATTTATTTCTTTCTTTAATGAAAAATCTTTCTTGGTTAAAACTTCATCTCTTCTGGTAGAAATGTTATCTTTTTTAGTTAAAATTGTAACTTTTTGCTTGAAAATTAATTTGTTTCGGTTTATGATTTGAAATTTTGTTGTTAGGTTTTTATTCTGAAATTAAAATCTATTTTTGTTTGGAGTATCAAATATTATATTTTTAGTTGAGAATTAATCTTTTTTTATGGAAAATTCAACTGCTTTGTTCAAAATTTGTCTCTTTCGATTAAAAGTTCAACTACTTGATTGTAAGTGCAACAGACCGGTTGATAATTAATTTTGTTTGTTGAAAATTCAACTATTTTGTTAGAAATTCATCTTTCTTGTTAAAATTTCGACTATGTGGTCAATAGTTCAACTATTTTGTTGGAAATTGATCTTTTTGGATAGAAAATTTTGTATTTTTGCCTTGCAGATTAAACTATTTGTTAAAAATGCAACTATTTGTGATTGAAGTTTAATCTTTTTTCTTTGAAAATTCGACCATTTCGTTAAAAATGCATCGTTGTAGCTTGAAAATTCAACTATTTGGTTAAAAATTCAACTATTATGTTGAAAATTAGTCTCTTTTGCATGAAAGTTCACCTATTTGGTTTCAAATGCAACTATTTGGTCTAAAATTAATTTGTTTGTTGAAAATGCAACTATTCGGTTTACAAAATTATCTTTTCGGGTTCAAAAGTTAACTGTTTTGAAAAATCACCCCCAAGAAATGTTGACTTAAAAGGATTAGTGCCGCGTATGTGGAGACATCCCGAAAAGAAATAATGTGACTTTATTTTTGCTTGAAGAGGTACTAGATTATGCTAAAATGAAGAAGTTCATCAAGTTTGATTAAGAAAAATCGTTTGGCATATGGTAACTACAGGTTCATGGAAAAAAATAGTTTGAAATTTATGTGATTGTCTATGAATTTTGGATATAGAATTTTAAGTGACTAGTCTCATAAAATTTAAAACATATCCTGCTACATTTCCAGCGACTTTCATTAAATAATTCGAGAAAAGTGAAGACTGTTTAATAAGAAGTCATTGGAATTTTATAGGACTAGTTACATGAAACCTTATATCCAAGATTCATAGACGGTCACTTAAATCTCAAACAACAATTTTTTCCATGTTCGAGACATGAAAGTGCCCTTTATGTGGAGAATCACCCATATGCCACACGCCATTTGCCATAAATACGGCCACACAACCGAATTTATTTTGGCGGTATACCCATTCGCTTTCTCCGACAAGAGTCTCATCGAAAATGAACCATTCCTCTGGCATGAAGAACCTGAGGAACGCCTCGAGCTGCATCGCCAGATGTCAAGAGAGCGAAAGGGAACCGTGTACTTTACGAATTATTGGAGTTTGCCTTGAAACAATATTTAAATTATTTTCCTGCGCTCGATTAAAAAACTGCTTACATCCCCTGCTTACGAAATGTGCAATAAAGTCTCTTAATTGGGATTGTTGTATGGGTTGAATTATGCAAAGGATCAATCGTAATTTACTTTAATCGTAAATTATGAGTTTTGTTTTTTGTGTTATTTAGAAATTTAGCAGATTTTGATTTTTAAGATGGTAATATATAGCATAGGAATAAAGTGGAAGGGAAAATTTACATACACCATTAAGTGGATTTTTAATGTATAATAATGTATTATGTATCCCAAGGATAATTTTAATTTTTAATCTGAAAGTGGCTGCCAATACTTGACATTGAAGGATATCACGGCATTAAGAAAAACGATTTAGGAGACCAAAAAACGTTCTCTAAATTCGAACTATTTGAAAAAATAAAAAAATGAGAAAGTACTCTCGAGAGTTTATGGATCTCTATAGGTGTATAGAAAAAAGGTTATACTTTCCGAGAAAATGCTCATCAAAATTTGCCTGCGGTCATAATTATGTAAGTGTCATGAAAAAATTTCATTTTTGATATTGCTTTTTTACACTCTAATTAACATATAATATATAAACGAAACACCAGAGACATGTTATGAGACAAATAGAAGGTTGAAAAGTGAGAAACTCATTTAATAAAATCGTCAATATAAAATAAAATTCGATTTTTGATTACAATTTCTTCAATTTTTCAGAACCTAACAAAATTTTGGATCATAAAATCATCAAAAATAATAGTGCAAAAAGTAATAGATGATTTTTAAAGAAGAAAAAAATTATTTTTAAATCGTTTGAATAATTTTTGTTCAAACAATTTGTTTTAAAATGCGAGATAAGGAAAAATTAATGGCAGAATTTGATTCTACTAAAAAATACACAAAGACCTAATTGGTGACGTAATATAAATAAAGAATTATTAAACATATTGTTTAATTAAAATTTGTTTGAACAATTCAAAAATCAAATTTTTATCAACCACAATGTGCGGTGGTATTTTAGAAGAAATTTAAGTCAAACAAACGTGTTTTGAAAAAAGTGGCAATAATATGGTCATGCCATGACACGCTTTAACTTCAAATTAGAATCTAAAATTATCCTAGAAAATTCAATCAAACAACATTTTTATTCAAATTTTCAATTATTGGGTAGGAACCAGTTTTAAGAATATGTAATTTTCAAGTTGGAAGTAACTAAGTTAATTTCCTGAAGTCCAATCTTAGAAATAAACCTCTAAATAAATTATTCACATTTTAAACTTCAAAGTGATATATATCCAAAAATATCAAAAGAATACTGCACACTGCACTAAGAATTCATATAATTTCAAAAAGAAATTATATAAAATTTGAACTTGGTAATGTTGAATTTATCGATAGTTTTAAGTTGAGACACTAATCGGAGTAAACAAATAAAAATTGCTTTCATTTTTGATAATCTGAAACCTTTTATCGAAAATATTAGCAAGAATCTTAATTATAGATTTGTAAATTCTGAGGCTTTCTAAGTTTTGAGTTTTTAATTTTAATCTTCAAAAGATTAATATAAAGGAATACTGTAGTCAGACATATAGGGAAATATCAGTAGAAACGGAAGTCTTGGCCAGACAAGAATTTTCAAAATTTATTTCTGCATTCTGATCTACGAGATCATTTTTGTTTTAAACTGAAGACAATTCTGATATGGGGATAGGTTCAAAAATATATACTTTTTCGTACTTCTAGTATTACGGAATTTTCCGTACACCTAATCCATTTACAGGTCGTTTGGATTACCGCCGAGATACTAGACAGTGCCATATTTTTTTTGAGTGAACTTCAATTCCATTATTTTTAAATAAATTATATTCGTTTATTAAATGATTTAGTCTAAGCGTACGGAAATGGGAAGGCGAAGGGGAGCTGGAAAAGAGAATGGGGCGTGGTTTGCGTCCGGACGTATAGACACTACCTTAAATAAAACCCTAAATAACAATTTCCAATCCATTTTGTTTGGTGCATCGAGTTCGATTTCAACATTTTTTTAAATGTTAAGTTCAATTGTTAAATTTTGCAATTATGAAATCATTCAGTGTACAATGAGTAATTCTAAAATATTTTTCTTTTAAAATTTTTCATTTTAGGTCTTCATTTTTAGGCTTACATTTTTGATTTGAAGAATTTTAAAATGCAGTAGTGAAACAAATGTAAACGTTAGATTGAAACTTAATAAACTATTTTCAATTTTTAAATAACTTAAAATTATTAGATTCATAATTAAACGCTTTTCTTCAATTATAAATCCTATCAAATATTGATTCAGTCTAAAACATCCCATTTTTACCCCATTCAAATAGGGATTTTTTATTTTGAAAAATTCTAACTTTTTATTATTTAGCAATATCTGACTGATTATATTAAAAAAGAGCAACTTGAAATCAAATATTCAAAACTAAACAATTTGAAACTGAATTGTTTGAAACGGAAACCCTTGAATCGTTAAAATTTCAGATTGCTATATTTAAACTTTGAACGTTACAATTTAATTTGTTTTATTAAAAAAGCTTCTAAATTCTAAGTAAAAGTGTTAAATTTTTATGTATAAATAACAATTGAGCAATTATTAATTTAAAACGACTTAAAATAAAAAATTTTAACTTCTAATTTAGAAAGTGTTCAATTTTAAACAAAATTTAAAGCCATTCAGTTTTTAATGTTGCTAACTTAAAATTGCGTAGAATTATATAATTTTGAACATTTACAAAATTAATTCAATCTTCAATTTAAAGCATTAAAAATGATATCGTCGATTTATATTGTTTAACCAGAAATCTTTGAACAACTGTTCAATTTATAAAAGTTTAAAATTAAAATTTTTGCAGTTTAACGGCATTAAGTTAAAAGTTTTTTAAATTTAAAAATGTTGAAAGCGTCTATTTTATACATGTAAATCATTGAGCGTTTGAATGAAAGATTTCGCAATTAAATATTTTTTAAGATTCAATTTTGAAGTAACGGCTACCCTGTTCTACTAATTTTGTTTATTAAACAGAGATCACTTTCTCCCGCAGAATGGACGATCCCACCGTTCAATCTTTTATGATTGCATTATTTTCATAGGGTATAATAAGGAACTCAAAAAGTCAATTCGAAAAAGTGGAGCACCCATTGATAATAAAGTCAGAAACTGCTTCTTCCGCTCTCATTTTCCTAATAGAGAAAGTTACTTAGGCCAAGGAATGCAACTACTAGCGGAACCGTGCATAAACCTATTACAAATGACATAAAAACTTTGGCTGTTGTGGCTATAAAAGAGGGTAAGTCTGCCAATAAAATGCAAATTTCGAAATGTTAAAATGTGCGTAGCTACTGGAGCATTATGAATTATTCGAAAACCCATCATTTCTCTTTTGGGTTATTTATCAAGTTTTAAAAATTAGATCATTTTAATTACAACTTACTTTCACTAGAGAAACGATTTCATTAATTATTTATATGGTAAAGAGTACAAAAATAATTAATTTATAGAACAGTGAATTCATTTCATTATATCTATTATGATACTTAACCTTGATTATATTTTATTACTAATTCAGGCCTCGCATAGAATTTCGAAAAAAGTCTACAAAAAGTCGCATCAAAATTTTAAAAATAATGAAAAAAGCAGTATTAGACACTGAATGATTGGAATAATAACTTTATTCGCTGAGGAATATAGATTACATAATTCTCATTCATTTTCGAATATTTTTCGCACAATCAAAATAAACTTTGAAGTTGAAACCATTTTTTAACCATAGTCATTCAGCTTAAAGGATATTGAATCTGGGTTGAAAATATTTCTGTCTCAATTGTTAAACCTTTCAACTTGGGTGATTTTTCACGAAAATAGGGGAATAAATTATTTTAAATAAAAATTAATGTAAATACAACGTTGAATTCAGTATAAAACGCTTTAAATTCTTAAGATTTTTAGTTGAAATATATTGCAATTTCAACAAAGTAGTTGAACTTCCAACAAAAGAAACGCACTTTTAACAAAAGAGTTAAGTATTGAAGTTGAAAAGTGAAATTTTTTAGAAAACAATTCAATTTTTTATCAAAATAGTTGAATTTTCAATATTATAGATGATTTTCAATTCAAAAAGTTGAATTTTCAGCCAAATAGTTGGATAAGAAAGTTTTACAGAAGTAGGAATTTTTTAGAAGACAGTTGAATTTTCAACCAAGAAAGAGAAATTTTCAACCGTAAAAGATGAATTTTCCACTAGAAAAGATACATTTTCAATCCATAAGGATGAAGTTTCTATCCAAACAGATGAATGTTAAAAAAAATAGTTGAATTTTTGACCAAAAAAGATGACTTTGAAACAAAATAATTGAATTTTGGAATAAATGGTCGAATTTTCAAATAAAAGAGATTAAATCTCAACCAAAAAAGTTTCATTTTTGAGCAAATGGTTGAATTTTCAAGCCAAAAAGACAATTTGTTAAGAAGACAGTTGAATTGTTAGCCTGAAAAGTTGAATTTTCAACAAATAGATCGTTTCCAACCAAGAAGGATGAATTTTTAACCAAATAGTTGAATTGTCAAAAAAATTGATTTTAAAGAAATAGTTGCATTTGCAACCAAATAATTGGACTTCTAATGAAAAGAGACACATTTTCAACAAACTACACGGAGAAAAAAACCACACTGTTATAGTAGGCTGAGCTCTTAATATTACAGCATGGAACTTCATGTGCGAAATTGGTATGAATTTCTACCAATATTGGCATCAGGTTAGACATTTTTAGCATTAAATGTCCTATACCATAAAAGAATCAAGCGCATGCCGTTATTGCTGGAGTCACATGCCCTTAGAGCAGTTGTGCCTTGCGAAAATCGCTCAAACTTCGCCTTGCTACGGTTGTAAGAAAACTCATCCTATTAGAGTATGAGTACTCTTACAAAAGAGATATTAGGCCACGCCTACCGGCGCTTGCGCGTGACC
>CAKNYM010049955.1:68130-86550 GCA_932195095.1 Andricus curvator | reverse complement strand
AAAATGGCGGATCCAATATGGCGGATGAGTATGCTAAATAAATTTTTCATTTTTTTCAAAATTAGTGTAAGGGGGCTTTCAAGGTCGCTGATTATGAATCCGATGTCAAAAATTTAGAAAACAAAATGGCGGATCCAATATGGTGGACGAGCAGGCGAAATGATCAAAAATTTGATCAAAGAAAAAACCTTGAATGTTATTGATGGGTTGAAAACATATCCAGGAGATTTAGGAGAGTGACCTGTGCGACTATTTTCAGTTTAAAAATTTTATAGCTTATTTACATGGAAAGACTTTCGAATTGTTTCGTTAGAAATGGAAGGGGTTGTTTTTGGGAGTTGTTGAATATTATCGTGAGGTTGGAAACATAATTTGGGGTTTCGTAACGGTGGCGCTTGTGAACATTTTCTATTTCAAATTTTACATCTGTTTTACATGACGACATTTTTGAAATAGTTTCGTTAAAAGTGATAGGGGTGAATTTTAGGGGTTGCTAAATATTGTTGATGGTTTAAGAATATAACTTGGAGGATTTTGTAGGTTACCTGTGCGACTATTTCCCATATAAAAATGTTATACCTGTTTTACACGGAGAGACTTTTGAATTGTTTCGTTAAAAGTGATAGGGGTTGTTTTTGGGGGTTGTTGAATATTATTTTGAGATTGGAAACATAATATGGGGTTTTGTAAAGATGGCGCTTGTGACTATTCTCCATTTAAAATTTTTACATCGGTTTTACTTGACGACATTTTGAAATTGTTTCGTTAAATGTGATAGGGGTGAATTTTAGGGGTCGCTAAATATTCTTGATGGTTCAAGAATATAACATGGAGGATTTTGAAGGTGCCCTGTGCGACTATTTGCAATTAGAAATTTTTATAGCTGTTTTACATGGACACATTTTGGAATTGTTTCGTTAAAAGTGATAGGGTTGAATTTTAGGGGTTGTGCAATTTTATTTATGGGTTCAGAGAATAACCTGTGGTTTAGGAAGGTAACCCAGGGCTTCTGTTATCAGATTAAAAATGTTGTGGCTGTTCCACATGAAAACACTTTGGAATTGTTTCTTCAACTTGGATAAACCCGAATGACGTAAAATTTACGACACGCGCTCGCTCAAGGGAAATTATGGGCGCGCCCGCTGGAAGGTTAAGGAAACAGTTTATTTTTCATGCAAAAAGACGAATTTTTTAGAAGGCAGTTAAATTTTCGAATTTTCAACGAAAAAGTTGAATTTTCGACGAAAAAACATGCATTTTTAATAAAATAATTAAATTTCGAACCAAATTTTCGAATTTTTAACCGAAAAAAATTCAACAAAGAATAGTTTTTACCCAAATAGTTGCATTTACATCCAAAGAGTTGTACTTTTCAATAAAAATTGACGAATTTTCAACAAAATACATCAATTTTAAACAAGCAGTTGAATTTTTATACAAGAAGACGAACTTTTTAGCAGACAGTTAAATTTTCAACAAAAAATTTAATTCTTAACCATGAAAGATACATTTTTAGCCAACAAAAATGCTTTTCTTTCATGAAAGAGGAATTTTCAATCCAAAAGGATGAATTTTACATCGAAAAAGGCAAATTTTCAATAAAACAGTTAAATTTTCGACGAAAAAAGATTAATTTTCAACAAATAATTAAATTTTGAACCAAATAGTGGAATTTTCAAACAAAAATAATTAACATTCAACAAAAAACATTTTGATTTTTTGTATTGGTTTGTATTATAATTCAGTTCGCATTTAAGCGAAAGAGCGATAAAAAGGGGAAGTTTCTTGAAAACAGGGGAAAAAGAGGAATTCCTTAAAAAAGGGGAAAACGAGAATTGTTCAATTTCAAACGCTAACAATTGGAAATTTTTTAATTTAAAAGTTTTAATGAGAAATGATTGATTTTTCAATGTTCTCAATAAAAATGGTACAAGTTTTTCAATTTTAAAAGTTCCATTGTGATTCAAATTGAATCTAAGTATAGTTAGCTTTTGAGAAAAAAAAGTCGATTAGTCGCATTGTTCTTAAAAAAATCGCAAAAGTCAAATTCAAAAAAAGAGTAGAAAAGGTCGCACTATCCGAGCCTTGCTATTAAGAAAATCTGTGTCATTCATATTAAATGTCATGATGTGATTATATCTTCAATTGAGCTGCATATAAAATAGAAATTTACTATAGTAAAATTGCAAATATAATCATAACATAAGGGCACTTTCTAGAACGATTACACGATTCCCAGTTATTAAATTTCTGTTTTCAATTTCTAAAAATATGTTCTAAAGGAAGTTGTTACTGCAGCTTTTACTCGATAAACTACATAATAATCAATCAGCATTTACGGTGTAGCAGACAACAAAAATTGGGCGAATTTGATTTCTCAATATGTCAAAACTGCTTTCAGTTAATCATACATACATGCAAACTGGTAACATTCATTTTCAGTGTAAGTTTGAGACAAAAATATTGCTAGAAAAACTGGAAACTCTACACGCTGCGCTAAACTTGCCACGACTTGTATGATGAATGTGTGTACGATACTTGTTTACCTTTCACGACAAGGTACAATTTTTGTAGTACACGTATTTTCCAGTTCACACTATAGTAAATGTAATTAAGTTTAGGAATATGCAATTATGCAATGCATTTCAGGTCAGTGAATTTTGCCCTTTTATAAGTTATTTATTGCAGACTTTCTAAGCTCCTCTCTTTTTGTCAATAAAAAATTGAACATATATTCCTCCAGCTCAACACTTATAAATATTTATAATTTCGCTAGGTATAAACAACCGAAGAAAAAGTGCAATAAAACCAAACTGATTCTAAATTGTTTTACTCTCAAAACATAAGGTAACAAATAAGCTATTATACCTGTATGCTTTCATAATCAATGTTCCATTTACAAAAAATAATTACCACTTGACTATAATAAAGTAGGTGTACACTATTTTTTGCAGCACTCAATAGTTTACATCCTGCGCTTTAGTCAATATTGCTGCATCCTTTTAAAACTGTAATAACTTAATAACAGGCTCGACATTAAAAGATAAATGCACAAAGTTCACGACTCTTACACCTTTTGCTTAAATATATTTCTTTCTATAGCATGGAAATCTTTATATTCAGGTAAAGCTACCTGGAATGTTTATAGTAGCGTTCCAGTAGCGATTAAGGTGAGACAGTTCAGCCGTCTCGCTATTTTGTTGTGCATATAAAACGTAGTAACGATCCTCGTAAAATAGAGTAGGCAATACAATAAAATGTTTCCTTTCAAAGACAAAATGGGCTTTGCACTCGTGCCAATGTTGCTCAATATACAATTTTAAAGTTTGAGATAAAACAGAAAATAATGTCACAGTACTAAATAACGCACTGGAATCCCTTTTGAGAAGATATATATATATATATATATATATATATATATATATATAGGCATATAGAGGATGAGACACGCGTGTCGAGACTACTACTTGTCCTTTTTGCCACTCTCTTCTGACACCTGTGTGGTAGACTTCCGATATCTATTTTTTTTGGCTGCCTTTAAATGTCACCGCGACTAACTGATTGGCAAACTTTCTTATATAAACGACATACATTACTTTTTTTTGCAACTGTTCTTCCTTTATAAAGGTAGTAAAGTGCATTATACAAATGATGCGTTTCAAATGATAATGTTGATGTAGATTTAATTGCGGAATAGACAGGTGGAATGTAGTCTTGGAAATTCAAGTTATGATTAGAAATGAATTTGATATGATAATCATAATTATATGTACTTGATATTATCTTTGAAGTACTTTATTTTCTATAATAATATTTTTTAAATGTCGAAACCTCTCTCCTCAACTTTTCTCTTCAGTAAAATTTATTTTTTCATTTTCTTTAGAGCCCACGTCACACTAGAACTTATAGGTGATTAAAGTACTGGAAGAATACGTAATTTCAATATAATAACGCAATTTGATGAACATTTTATGTGCAGCAGTATCGAAATGAATCACGTAAAATGCGTTTGCATAAGTCGTAAATTACGATAAAAAAAATACTTTCAAGATATTCAATATGTTTGGCGTCATTTGAATAATGGAACAAATATTTCGTGGGAATATTCATATTTTTTATGCACGTTGAGTTTTCCATTCATATTTTTCAATATGTTTCACATTTGAGTCACTATAGAACAAGAGACTGCACTTTAGCTTATAATGAGAACAATAATTAATGGTGCCAATTATAGATATCGAGTTAGACATTAACCTACCAACGAGGTATTTTAGTATCGTCTATTGCAGTAAATAACCCTTTTTATTTACTATATTTTAAGTTTATGTAAATTAGTTAAGTGATCTCAGAAACAATAATTACAATTAAATACATTGTTTATACATAATCGAAATTAAAAAAAAATTATACACACTGTTAGAAATGTTCGGAAAATTCCGATGCATTTAAGATACTAAAGTAACTGAAATTTACGAAATTAGGTTGCTGAAAACGAAATTCAGTAACTTTTATAGTAAATTTACTAAATTTTTATTAAACTTCACAAACGGTATTTGAAATATTCAAATAGTTTCTTAAAATTACTAAAGGGTAGGAATTTACTGTGCAGGTGTTCCTGATATTTTTTCAGAAATAGTGTAGATTTTATAATGATCTTGGGCCTATTCGAGAGAGAATTTAGTGAATTTTGACTATTAAAAAATTATTTTAAAAACAATTATTAAAAAATGCGGACCCTCAAACATTTAAACGGTAGTGTAATAAAATATAAAAAAAAATCTTTCGATAAAACTGTTCCAAGTAGTATTTCATAGTTTTATTATACATAATATGAAATATATTTATTATTAGTTTTCAGTCCCTAGGGAGTAAAAAGATACCTCAGAGCTGAGTAATGAAAATTATCACCTAATCAGTTGATCGCGTTGACAGATTGTTTTTTTTAGAAAAATTCTAAATTTTTCAAAATTTTTGGTTATTCAGTAATATACCATAAATTTCAAAACTTAAAAAATTTCCAAAAATTCATATTAAAATTAAAATAAAGATTTTAAAATTCCTTCATATGAGTAGAAATCATGCGTGTGTTACAAAAAAGTCTTAAATCATGCATTTGTTATAAAATATATTCTATGCTCCAAATTATCATAAAATAAAAAAATGTATAAAAGTTCCATAATTTTTTGATTATTTATTTTATCATAAATTTCAAAAATTCATGAAATTTTTCAAAACTTTTGGTAGTTCATAAATATACTATAAATTTCCAACATTAAAAAAATTTCCGTAATTCTCAAAAATGTCCTAGATTTATATTAAAATTAAAATAAAGTTCTCAAAATTCCTCTATAAGAGCAGAATTCATGTCTATGTTACAAAAAACGTCTGAAATCATGCATTTGTAATAAAAAATATCGTATAAGGTAAATTTCTGTAGAAATTTGAAATGTCAAACTTCTAGAATTTCCAAGATTTAACAATTTTTTGGTAATTTATAAATTTACTATACATTTTCAAACTTTCTGAAATTTTTCAATATTTTTGGTGGTTTATAATTTCACCATTTTCCAAAATTTCAAAAAATTTCGTAATTTTCTAAATTTTCCTAGCTGGATATCAATAAAAATAAAGTTTTCAAATTTCCTTCATATTAGCAGAAATCATGCCTGGGTTACAAGAAACATCTGCAATCATGCATTTGTTACAAAAAATATCGTCATATTCATATTAAAATTAAAATAAAGATTTCGAAATTCCTCCATATGAGCAGAAATCATGCGTGTGTTATAAAAAAGTCTGAAATCATGCATATGTTATGAAATATATTCTATGCTCTAAATTACCATGAAATAACAAAATTTCTAAAATTTCCATAATTTTCCAAATTTTTTGATTATTTATTTTATCATAAATTTCGAAAATTTATGACATTTTTCAAAACTTTTGGTAGTTTATAAATATACTATAAATTTCCAATATTTGTAAAATTTCTGTAATTCTCAAAAATTTCCTAGATTTATTGAAATTAAAATAAAGTTTTCCAAATTCCTCTATAACAGCAGAATTCATGCCTATATGTTACAAAAAACGTCTGAAATCATGCATTTGTAATAAAAAATATCGTATACGGTGAATTTCCGTAAAAATTTGAAATTTCTAAAACTTCTAGAATTTTCAAGATTTAAAAATTTTTTGGTAATTTATAAATTTATTATACATTTTCAGACTTTCCGAAATTTTTCAATATTTTTTCTGGTTTATAAGTTTACCATTTTCCAAAATTTGAACAAATTTCGTAATTTTCTAAAATTTCCTAGATGGATATTAATAAAAATAAAGTTTTCAAATTTCCTTCATATTAGCAGAAATCATGCCTGGGTTACAAGAAACATCTGCAATCATGCATTTGTTACAAAAAATATCGTATACCCTGAATTGCCGTAAAACTCGAAAATTTTCAAAAAATTTTGGTAATTCATAAACCTTCTGCACCACCGGAATTTCACAACATTTTGTATAACTGTTTTGACTCTATATTTCATTTTCAACAATCCCCGAGTAAAAAAAGTTTTTATTAATATTTTTTTTGATAATAAAAATTTCAAACTTTGAAAAAAGCCTTTCCACGATTATTTTATTTTTTGGCGAAAAATACGTAAATACTATGTGATATTAATATTTCGCGAAAAAACATCATGTATAATGTATTTTTAGGTTGAAGTTGGTTCAGGCTCACCGTGTCCGGCTTCTGTGCGCTCGCCTATGACTCGTACTGAAAACATGCACTCGTCGAAGAGTTCGCGCTTTTTCCCCTTGGTGCATAATATACTTATTATACGAGTAAATAAAAAAACGATAGACTTTTAAGAGCAAAAGTGATATTGCAATAAGATAATAAGAATTGTGAATAATGTAACCTACATGCACTATATCTCTGCTACAATTACAATATTTTTCTAGTTATAATTGCTTGTTAATTATAAATCTAATATTCGAGCAATTTGTCATTGGAAGGAACTAGGACTCGAGGATACACCCCTTTTTGCTTCCAGCTTTTAATTTAATGATAAAGAACCACTCGTAGAGTTGATTCATCGATCGATCGACCGGTCTATCTTCTGCTTCTTCTTCTTCTTCTTTTTCTTCTTTTTCTTCTTCTTTTCCAACTTTCTCGAGAGTGGTTTCGAGCAGAATCAGCTGAGCGCTCCAAGCAACACACGTAAAGGTGTACCTCGTGATGTCATGCAATAAGGATTTCACAATCAGAAGAGAAGGGATGCGTGCATTAAAAGTGAGTCGTTCTATTAAAAGAAATTATGAAAACAAAGAGTTCTATTCAGCCTTTCTTTGCCTTATTATTATCTGCTAAATGCGCTATTATTATCCATGGAACTTACGCTAACATTTATTGCTCCTAATCCATATAACATTTTAATTACAGGAATAATTTTAATAATTAAGAAACGCTTAACACAGTTTTCGAATTTGTTCAGTGTCCAATTTTGTTCTTATCATTTTTTTGGACTTTACAACATCTACCAGTATTTATATGAAAAAACAAAATTTATCGACAATTTTTGAAATTATAACATTTGATTAATTTAAAATTTAAGCTATTTTTTTATATAGAGCACGAAATATATTTAGGCAAATCATAGGCTATTTTGATTAATTTTTGTAAAAGTAATTGGTTTACGAATTTTTCAAAAAATAATTAGCTAATCTTATACAGAATGGTGACAGAATGAGGTTTCTGTAATGTTGACAGAAACTCCTGTGAGATTTACGTATAAAATTTTGTATGATTTACTGAAAAATATAATATAATTTAAATTATAATATAGAAGTATATTATGTCCCGCAAACGACTTAGCACGATCCTTATGGGAATTAGGTTTCGGTAAAATTGGCCCAATTTAACTGAAACCCAATTTCAACGAGAAACGTGCGGGATACTTTTTAAGATACCTGAAAATTTCTTTAATAATTACAGAAATTCCCGTAAGCTCTATATAAAAGGTTATTTCAACGTAGCACCCCTGTAGCATTAACAGATGTTTTTTTTGCGTGTAATCTTCAATTTTGCTGAAATATGATCTCATTATGAGCCAAAATGGATTCAAAGAGTTCTATCGATACAGGGTTTCACCAATTTATCCAATTTCGCACTTCTCAAAATCCAATTATTTGCTTCTTAACAATGTAAACATAAAATCGACTAGTTTCTAACTTTAAAGGCTTTTTAGAATTTACAGAAAATAGAGACTTCTTGTGAGTATTTCTTCGCAATGCGAATATTAAGTTTACTTCTATATTAACAAATATGAAATATATCGTTAGGCTTGAATAACTCAGAAAAAAAAATTTCTTGAACAAAAAAACTGTTTTCTTGGATACACATAAAAATTGGGCTTTGAATGAAAAAAACGTTGGTTTGTTCAACAAAACATTTGACTGACCCAATACAATACTCCATCTACAAAAAGATTTGGTTAAAACAACGAAAAAATTTGGTTTCGTCAACAAAATATTTTATTATTCATATAATAACCATATTCTACGGTTGAAACAACAGAAATGCTGATTCAACGAAATCGTTTTCGGCGTGTACCAACTTTTCTAAAGAAAATTAAAAAGTTCAAATAGGAACAAAAGTACTAGAAATATTTCATTTTTTTCCAAATGCTCACAAGTGCTGATGGGATTTTTTTTTAGGACAAACGTACTCGAAAAGTTTCATTTGATTTAATTTTTTTTTAATTTTGGTACGTACAAATTTGTGGACAAAATTACCGGAAAAGTCCCACTTAATTTTTTTTTGACATAAATCCCTTTAGCACTTGTAAACATTTTGAAACAAATAAAATGGAACTTTTCTAGTACCTTCGTCTCAAAAATGATTTAGGACTTGTAAAATTGAAAAATAAAAAGTTAAGCGGGATTTTTCTGGTACTTTTGTCCAAAAAACGTCCTGCTGTGCCCTTGGTAAGTCCCGGTGAAACAGGAGATATTTTGAACTTTTTTATTTGAAATTATTAATTATAAGCTTATCATTTTTCAATTTAGAACAATTAAAAAAGATTGTACTTTTTTAAACACACTTCAATAATGTGCCAATTTTAAAAATTTTGAATAATTCAAATACACATTTGTTAAATTCTATGATCTCCTTTATTTTCGTTGGATTCAAAATTCTGGGGGCGATTATGTAATTATTTCACTTTCACTTCTGACTCCACTTTTTCGAAATTCACGTGGGTTGTATTATTTTTGGCATTTTGATTGTCATAACAATATAAAAAAAACAATCGACCTGAATTTCGTAAAAGTAGACGTGAAAATGAAAGTGCAAAAGTTACATGATCGCCCTTCAGCCATTTGAAACTCTTTCGATTTGAAATTGAAATATTTGGGAAATAGTGAAAAAGCTTATTGAGATAATCAGTTGCCTATTTTGGCACTAATTCATTATAATATGTACTTATTAATTCAAATTGTAGTAAGATTTGTCCAATTTGCGTAAGCCAAATAATTTATTAATTTTTTGAGAAAGTATGTTGCTAATAATTAGGAAAAAATAAAGATTCAAGTAATTCACAAGACGTATTTTTTTAATTCATTCACTTAATTAATTTGTGTATTGACTAAATAACTTTAGTCAAAAAAGTTTCTTATATTTAAGTCAATTACTTATTTGTACTGATTGGTGGTGAAAATTCTTACTAAAGTAATTAGTAGATGATTTAGTGGCACTAATTTATTATGATATCTTATTTTACTACTCAATACTCACATGTACATATATAGAGAATCCAATCTTACTAAGTATACCTAATTCCCCTTTCCACAATAGATCGACAGACACTAGCAGTCCCTTTCAAATTACCTCCATAAGTATCCCAATTACCCCAAATACCTCACTCTCAAAAATGCCTCCCACACTTAATCCTGCGGAGTCCCTATATCCCATGCCGTCGGAAGCTGGATTTTTATTAGAAGCGCTCGCATTCGTCTAAATGATTGGTTAGATAAGTGGAAAACTGCAGAAAACCAAAACTCCTGAGTACAGCCAGTAACCGACAAACGAGTTTGGATATAGATAATTCAAACCGGACGAAGTGAAAACACGACTAAAGGAGAATCATAAACGGTCATCCATCCGAGCATTAACCGTGCCTGTCTGTGCTTAACGTTCTCTATAATCCAAGATTTTAAAATCTAATATCCATATTAGAATTCTGGTCCAAATTTTGATAGACGAGGTCGGAAATAGAACTGGAAAACAATTTCAATTTTTTACACACACAATAAGCAGGAAAGTGGCTATTATAAGACTACAAAAACGAAAGTAAAGGAGGCTAAGTTTCTATACTTGTACAAGTGGCAGTGATGTGTAATGAAAAGAAATATAAACTTACCCATTTTCTAAATCTAAATCACGTGTGATTTAGCACTAATAATCATTTTATAACTTAATTATTACTTGTTTCAATGCGAACGGATGCATATGATTCGCGCCACGATGCGACGTACCATCAGAGACTACACAGACGCTTGGATATTTTAAAATCTGAGATGTTACAATTTAATGCCTGAAGATTATAAGAATTTAACATCTAGAGATTACATTTGGTAACATCTTCATATATTAGAAAAATATTATAGATTATACGCGCTAATATACTTTTCTATACGGTGTATTATTCTTTAATTCTATTATCCAGTTCGTATAATCCATTTTTCTCAGTGAATGATGTGAAAAGCAATTTTTGATAGAAGGTGCTATTTTTAATTTTCAAAAATAAAGTTGGAGAACTTTCTCAATGGAAAGTCGAGGCTGTTGACTCTATTTTAATATCGTTAGTTTGGTGACTAAAGTTTCTGACCAGTCGGTGTCAGAGGTACGAAAAATCAGCCTCTAACCGGTATACTTGCGAAATCGTTAATCGTGCAAACGTGCCCCACGGCGTGGAGTGTCGTATGTATCGCACCGTAGCCGTAGTCCAGCTCCAGACTCTGGAGCACGTTTGGTATCGGTACACCGGACACCAGATTTACGTCGATATTAAAATAATATAAAGAAACGAGGCGTGGCCGACAAACAAGCGAAAACGTTAGACAATACGCGAGCGTTTTGTCGAGAGTCTCCATTGCCGCCTTATCGTACACAGTAAATATGCGCGTATGTACAAATCATTTTTTCTGTTCAGAGGCCCCATTGTTCTCCGCTACGGTTTCCTATTAGAATCCGTCTTTACATTCGTCGCAATACCACTATCCGGACGCGCATACAAACCAGCGCCAAACAAAAGAGAAAAAATGGGTAAAAATAGGAAAAATTAGAATAGAGGTAAAGGGAAAACAAGGATGTGAATTCATTTAGTTTTGTCTAAAATAAGGATACAAACACAGCCTTCTAAATGACTTCATTTTCAGGCATCCAAACTTGGAAAAGCATCATGTATAGTGGGGTATGGTGGCGGGCTTCGAATAAGTTGTCCTATACATTATGATTAAAATATGATTTTGATGTATATATTTCTAAAATAATATGCATTTTTACTAGCGTGCCCCATACACGGGGGTACGCTAGAATAATTCAGTGTTAAGAGTTTATAATTGAACAGTTTTCCATTTTGAACGTAGAAAATTAAGCGTGAGTTTATTTTTGGATTGCAGTAAAATTCATTTAATCAATTTTGAAAGTAAATTATCATTCTTTGTTTGTGATAACAATTATTATAACAATTTAAAATATTTAAATTCAAATGTTTTCAATTTTTAATTATTCAATTTTAGATGCTTCTAATTAATGATCATTCAATTTTAATTTCTTTAGGTTTTAAATAATCCAGTTTTCAAAATACGAATCTGAAATTAATCCATTCGGAATATTTTTAAATGGTCATATTATCGATATTTTAATCTGAAATCATTCAATTTCGAGATTCTTCAATTTAAAATGAATTTATTTAATTTTTCAACTTCAAACCCTTTTAATTTTACAAGGTGTCTACCCTACCTGGAAACCCTGGAAAACCTGGAATTGTCAGGGAATTTTTATATACCTGGAAAAACCTGGAAATGGCAGGGATTTTTTTAAAGTCAGGGAATTTTTTCGAGAGGATGCTTAATTTTTTTTTAATTGCAATATTAAATTGAATAACAATGATTCTTTATTTGTAAAAGTAGCTTTATATTCCTGTATCGAACTATTTTATTGAAAAATCTTTTTTTTTTGTTTGAAATCAATTTTTTGAACTGAAAATTTAACTATTCTGTTTTTGGTTGAAAATTGGTCGGTTTTAGTTGAAAATTCGTGCAGTTTGTTGAAAATTCGTTCTTTTCTGGTTGAAATATCAACTACGACATTTTTCGTTCTGAATCCATCTTTTATGAATGAAGATTTAATTACTTGGCTGAGAGTTACTCTTTTGTTAAAAATTAATTTTTTGTTGTTAAAGATTCATGATTTTAATTGAAAGTTCATCTCCTTGGTTGAAAAATGAGCTATTTTGTTAAAAAATCGTTTTTTATTTGCCTGAAAATTAATTTTTTACTGAAGATTGAACTATTCTTGTTGCAACTTTAACTATGCTGTTGAAATTTTTTTTTTTCTGTTGAAAATTATTTTTTTTTTACTGAAAATGTAACTATTCAATATTTGGCTGAAAAATTATCTTTTTTAGTTGCAAATGTTGACTTTTTTGGTAGAAATTAATCTTCTGGATTGAAAATTAATCTTTTTGTTTGAAATTTAATGATTCTAGTTAAAGACTCATCATTTTAGTTGAAAATGCATGTTTTTAGTTTCAAATTCAACTATTCCAGTTGAAAATTCATCACATTGTTTGAAAATGTTTTCTTTTCTACCGTGAAATGCAACTATTCCAATTGAAAATTATATCCTTTCAGTTAAAAATTCATCTCTTTGGTTAAACGTTAATTTATAAATGAAAATTTAAATAATCAATTCTTGGTTGAAAATTTATCTTTTCAATTGAAAATTCATGTATTTTATTGAAAATTCATCTTTTTGGTCGAAAAATTAACTATTCCAGTTAAAGTATGATCATTTCAGTTGAAAATTCAAGTATTTTTTTGAAAAATCGTCTTTGTGGTAGAAAATTTATCTTCTTGGTTGAAAAATTAAGTATTCCAGCTAAATATTCATAATTTTAGTTGAAAATTCATGTTTTTGCTTGAAAATAAAACTGCTTGGTTGGAAGTTAAATTAAATTTGTTTTAAAAATAAATCTGTTTTTTTTTTTGAAAATTAATTTGTTTGACTGAAAATTTAACTGTTTGAAAATTGATCCTTTTGGTTGAAAATTCAACTATTTGGTTAAAAAATCATCTATCTTTTTGAAAATCCAATTTTTTACTTGAAAAGTTACGAATTTTAATCGGTTTAAATTGAATTTCGTATAGTGCCCACATTAATTTTACCAAAATATGCACTGAATTTTAAGTATAAGTAGATAAAATAAAAATTTGTTTGAATTATTATTCAAATTCATGGACTTTAAGAGACAAATTCAAAAAATGATTAATTATGTTTTCAGTATTATTTAATTAATTAATTGATCGTGCTAAAATATTTAAGAATATCTTGTAATATTAATTGAATTCCTAGAAACTGAAAAAAAACATTATTTATAATAAACTTGAAAAACTGTATACATATTCCGAGTCGATTTTTTTAATATATAAGAAATACTTGAATGGCTCCATGCTATGAAAAATTATACCTGGACAAAATTTGAGATACCTGGAAAAAACCTGGAATTGTCAGGGAATTTTTCTCCAGGATTTGAGTAGACACCCTGTTTTAGATTATTTATATTTATACGCTATTTTCAGAAATAATACAAGTCCAATTCCTTTTTATCCCATTCGAAATAGTGTCCTTTTTTCAAGCGTTCAAGTTTTAAAAATTTGAAAAACTCTCAAAATTAAAAAATTTGTTGATTAATGGATTTTTAAATTGCTTATATTTTTAATGCTGGGTATAATTTAAACTATTCAATTTCGGACTGTTAAAGAGTGATTTAAATTCCCCTGAATTGATGCGCTTGGTGACTTCAATGCCTGGCTGTTAAGGCATCATCGAGTCTTTTCAGTTCAATTATATTTAATTATAATCAGTTTAATTATATGTTTAGGAAATATATTTCTAAAGTTAAAAAGTGGAAAGTTACTGAGATTTTCCCACTTGTATTCGAATTTTCAAATATTTATGGATCAATCTAGATACACACAAATGTAAGAATCGAATTATGTATTAGTACTGTTCACAGAAGAAAGAAAGTTTAATTTTGAACAAAGAAACAGCGTCAAAATGTATTGAAACAAGATTGAACCCTAATTGGTTCATATTAAGCAATCCAAATAATGAAAGCAATTCAACTGTTTTTCAGTTTTGATATTGATCAGGAGAGCGATCATAACTGAAGTTCATAATGAGTTAAAAAAAATGATTTGAAATAAAATTAAAACTCTAGTTTTTTCTGTGTGTGGTTAGATAAATTATGTAGATTATTTAAAAATTATTCGGATTTTTAAACAATGATTTACATCCCCTCACGTGATGTGCTTGGAGACTTCAATGCCTGGCTGGTTTCAGTTCAAATGAGGACAGCAAAACTTTTCTGTATAGCTTACCGAGTTTTCTGATAGCTTACAATTTTCAGTAATTTCACAAATTTATGGATGCTTTCTGTAAAATTTACAGACTTTTCATCAAAAGATGTCAACTTGACGAAAGGTTGAGTGAATTTTACAGAAAATATCCGCAAAATAAATCAAATTACTGAAAATTATGTGAAATCTGCAGAAAATTTGGTAATTTTACAGAAAAGCTATGCTGTCCCTGTTTGAACTGAAAATCATGTAATTTCAGCAGAATGTTTTTCTGTATAATGCTTTATTAATTTGAAGACAGGTATAAGGAAGAGTGTAATTGTTCAAAAAGAATGTAAAACATGGACATTTTACGAGATTCTATATTTACTATGGAAATTTCTCAATCTTACAAACAATCAAATTTTTGAGAATCCATGGTGTTTGATTTTAAATCAGTGTACAATGCACATGAACTACAAGCTATTTTAATAAGTGAAAAAGCACTAATTTGGGGAGTTAGTGACTATGAAGTAAACCAGTGAAATGTAAAATAATAGGAATTTGAAGCGTGGGCCAATATGAGAAACTGTTATTCACTCATTAACCAGGAATCCATATTAGAAAAGATTGAAACTTTCAAAATTTTTAAATTATACAAATTCTGATCAATTATTTCAATTTGATTATACTCTTTAAATCTGAATTAACAGTTGTCTACTATAGTGGAATATTAATAAGCCATTTATCAGTTGCTTTAGTAAGCCTGAGTGAATACGTAGTTTTCTACTATATAATTTAGTAATTTTTTACTAATTTACTAATTAAGAAAGTATATATTAAATATGATAAATAATGATAAACAATAAATACACAGAAAAAACTAAGAATAAAATTTTTTAGAGCGATAAAGTTTTGTTCAGCCAACTTCGCGTTTTTCAAAATACATGTGTTTGTCATGGAACAACAAAAGAAAGTTTAACCGATATTTGTGTAAAGTTTATCCTCCGAAGTTAATTTTTGTTGCAGATAATCTTTCGTCGGAAATCGATGTAAAGTTCATCTTCTGTTTTTTCTGTGTATATATATATATATATATATATATATATATATATATATATATATATAGTAACGCTAAAAATATGCATTTAATTTTGAAAAGTTTTTAGCTATTATTGTTGAATTCTCTTTAAATCTGAATTATAAATTTATAAATAAACTATTAATTTGTATGATACCAATATTCTCTTACTAATAGAAGTAATACAAATATGACTGTTCACTGTTAAATTAGTAAAAGCTCACTAATTCGTAATCAAATTCTACTTATTCATTTAATAATTCAGTTTTTGACTATATAATTAACTCGGTACCTAATTTCAATTATCAATTTTTTACTATAATTCTTAGTCCAATCTATACTAATTCAATTAGTAATCCACTTGGCACTATTTGCAATTAATATTTTTTTTCTATAATTCGCGAAAAAGTGCCAGTTTTTCCACCTGTTTTTGGTGTAAAAAGTTACCGATTTTTGCTCGATGACGTGGCGCATGCGCAGTGCCGACCTTTCCGGGCAACAGTGACAAAAGTGGACAGATGCAGTGGAAAAAGTAAATGGACAGTGATAAAAGTGAGGCACAGTGGAAAAAGTAAATGTTATTTCGGGTGGGTTCGTGCTGCCTCGGGTGGACTCGTGCATCGTGCGCAGCCAACTTCATTCTATTTTCCGACTGTCGTCCCTAACCTAAAAGCAATTTCCTGAAAAGTCTCGAGTTGTGTATTTTGTATGTACTTTTGTCACTTGGCAAAAGCAAAAAAACACCGTCAGTTTCTCCGAAAATACTGTGCTTGGTTTTTTTCACGAAAAATCGGAAGTTTTGAAGCCCTCAACTTTATGGGCCAACTATTCAATTGTGAGAACCAGCTTATTATTACTGCCATATTATTGCCATGGTTTTGATAATTGCCATTGTCATTGTTGCGTCAATCGACAAAAAATCGCCTTCTTTTTACACAAAAAACAGGTAAACAAAAACTAGCACTTTTTAACAAATTATAGAAAAAGTATCGTGTCCCACACATTGAAAAAGCGACGATTTAAAACTCGTGTGATAGCCACCCTCGCTCCGCTCGGGTAGCTAACTTCACACTCGTTTTAAATCTCTCGCTTTTTCAATTTGTAGCACAATATACTATTTACTAATTCATATTTAGAGAGTTGAAAATATTTATAGACTAGAATGCGAAATTCGAAAAATATAAATTTTCGCATATTCACGTATCCAGCTTTGAAAACATCATCTAGTTTACCAACAGAAAAATTAGCAAAAATATTAATTTCGTAGATTATATTTTTAATCTGTACAAATTACCACTCTCTATGTCTGAATTAGTAAACCGTAAGCTATTAATTTACTTCAGTGAATATTTCTATGAAGAATTAGTTGAATTTTCACTATAGCCAATTAGTGGATCAGTTTTCATTAATACAGATTTATAGAGAGGCGAAAATTTAAAATTAGAAATGTTCTAGATTTTATTTCTTGTTACATATTCGATGTTTCCACTCTATAAATTTGAATGAGGGAAATTTCACTGATATCAAACATTGAAAATCTGCTGAGAATCAGTGAAAGTTTACTGAAATTTTAGTCACTTTCTACTGATTTTTCTGTAAAAAGCAGATTAGAATTTTCTGTACCCGGTATTCCAAAAGGATTTTCACTAATTGAAATATAGAAAAATAATTCACTGATTCAAGTTTATGGAGCAGTGATGGGTTTCTGGTAATTTTGGGATTAAAAATGTTGAAACTTGTTGTTAGCAATTTCGAAGATTCCATAATTATTTGTTACTTCGCAATTCTGATGTTTCTAAAATTAGAAACTGAAAGTTACCTACATAATTTTGTTATGCTTCCAAAAATTGGATTCTGAATAATACGGATATTTTTACATTTATTCCAAGCATCAGATGTTCTCGATTCTTATTCACATATTTCCTGATTTTAATACTCAAAGTATGTTTCCAAATTGGTTTCTGCAATTCCTTTTACGTTTTTGTCAATAATTTGTTCATAATTCGTAATTTACATTTATTATAGTTTAAATGTTTTAGATAATATACATTTTTAAACCTTCAAAGTTTGGATTTTTCACATCATAGAGTGTTGATCATTTTTTTGTTTCTATATTTGAATTTGAAGGTTTCAAAATTAGTTTTTTTCATAAATTCTATATACATAAATGCTCATTTAAATTCATGCACTTTGTAGTCTAGATTATATTCTTGGTACCTAATTTAGAAATTTCCAAATTTGTTACATTGCTAACAATAAGAGTTCTAATAACAAATTGTTTATTGCTAATCAATCAACCGTAATTCTTTCTCTCTGTAATATATTTTTCTCTCACAGTCTAGCCTTCTTACCTTACTTCGTCCAACATAAATAATATCTGCATACAATTGGCCAACATTCAACGGATCTTGTTAAAATTTTCTGCATCAGTAAACGAAAGTTTTCTTCAATCATTTCTAATTCCTTATTTGTCGATTTCCAATACAAGAGTCTTTCACTTAAAGTTAGAATGAAAAAAAAATGTTTGTGAGGAAAGCCGACCGTTATAATATCTCAGACACGGTATAGAGCAGATAGGTGATAAGGCACACGCGATACTAAATTTCGCGTGGACTGACTTTATGTGTCTTACAAGTTCGAGTCGTTAGGCGATACGTACGTTTCTCTTTCTTTCACTGTCTCTCAATATAGAACAGATAATATGAAACATTATATAT
>CAKNYM010049955.1:0-68030 GCA_932195095.1 Andricus curvator | reverse complement strand
TATATATATATATGTATATATATATATATATATATATATATATATTGACTCTGTGGTGTGTGCCCTTATGTTATGCGTTGATAATGCACTCGATTTTGCAGTGGTTGGCATACGTGCGTGATTACTCACGGAGGTGGCACTTACGCCACTTTTTCAGTCTTCGGCAGCGCCAATCAAATCAGACTTCTTTTCTAGGAGAGATATTGCTGGATAGATAGATATGTATATATACCTACTAACGTGGTTGCTTCATATCCTAGCAATTGTAGCGTGGGATTACGGCTGGCGATGAATTAACGATGAGAGAGAAAGAGAGAGTCATTGAGAGAGAAAAAGGGATTGTTACAAGGCTCACAAACCAATATCGAACGTCCTTAGAAGAAAATCGGGTCAATTGCTTTTATGCTCATTTGACCTATTTCGCGACTGAACTATTATTACATTTTCTTTTATAATTTTACTTTGAGAAATTCATTTCCTACCGTATTGACTTTCGGTATCGTTTGGCACTTGTTGGCAAATTAAGGGTGATGTTAAGTTTACTGTAAAGGTTGATTTCAGAATTGGCATTAAACCAAACAATAAAACAATTTTCTGACATTTTCTTATTTTCTCTCAAATCCAGGCCTCAGGCTCACGACGCTATTGGCACTTTTGGCAGTTTTTTTGAAGATGCAACTATTTTGATACTATTTTGAAAAAAAGTACACTAATGCTACTATTTTCTCTAATTGCTCGCTAATGCAGCTATTTTTCGCTTTTCCTTTGAACATATTTTCAAACTATTGGCTGATTAGCTAAAATAAGATATCTGCCATTTCAAGGGATTTGAAAAATTTCAGGATATTTTATAAGATTCCGAGAAATTTGAATATTGCCAAAATTTCAAGGGATTTTAAAAGGGTGTGTCAAAGATATCAAATTATGTGAAAGTTTTCTCGGAGTTTAGGTAATTTTAAAGAATTTATTTTAATCTTCAGGGGGTAAATTAAATGTCACGATATTTAAAGGCACTTCTAGGTATTTATACAGATTTCATGGAACATTGTGGGGTTTTAGAAGATTTTTACGATTTAAACATTTTTAAAGGAATTTTAAAGGTATTAAATATTTCAAAATGTTTTACGGGATTTCAAGAGGTCTCTAGGGATTTCACAATTCTGAAGGGATTTCTCAGATTTCAAAGGGGTTTAAAGAATATAATGTGTTTTTAAAAATTCGATTAATTTCATGAGATTTCACAGAAAATCATAAGATTCAAAAAATTTCGAAGATTTCAAGCAATTTTACAATCAATGAAATTAAAAAGATTTCAAGGGATAACAACGTATTTCTAGAGAAATTTAGGGAATGAATGAAATAAAATGAAATTTCAAGGAATTTATGCGGATTTTAAGGGATTTCAAAGGTTTTTGCTATTGATGACACTATTTTTTCTAACTGCAAGTTTAAAACCGTAATTCCCAAAAATATAAGCCCCGAAGTGGTCGAAATACAATGAAATTAATATAGTCTCAAAATATAAATCCAACGTAGGGGAGAGTTGGCTATGGTGCTAGTGCTGTGCAAGGTGGTTATTACAAATAACGCCCATGTTTTGTTGATTTTTATATTAATATTTTACATGAAATGGCTTTTATTGGGTTGAAAAATAGTGCTGCAATGCAATTACTGTTTTAAAAGACGTGGCAGAAAATTAATGATGAGAGAACAGTTTTGGCACAAACAGGTGGAGAATTCCTTGGCAGAAATGAAGTACATACAGGATATTTTGAAAGACTTGAGACATGGAAATGTTATGTTTTAATAGTTAAAGCATTTTTTTCAACTTCTGATATCATAAATTGGTTCCATAAAGGTTATGAATATATATTAAAACTAATTAAATCTTGCAACATCACATACGGGACAATACGGCACCGTATGTATTTCAGGCATAGCAAGAGTTCATAACTGGGTTTTGCCACATACATTACTTTGATTGATACGAGAACATTTATTCAGCGTTGAACGTGTCTGCAGTAATGTTTTTCGTTACAATAAACTTTCCAAAATTATCATATTACTTTTTATTCTACAATGTTCAATTGTTCATATTGAAATAAACCGGCAGTAATATCGCGTCCTTCAATTTTCAAATTGTGCATCAGGATTATTAAAATTCAATCATTGGAATCCAATGTGCAAAATGACTTGAAAATCGACAATAAGGCATTTTTATGCAAGTGGAACAACTTTATATTGAAGAAAATTCAATAAGATGTCGAACTGACGTATACTAATAAACGTAGGAGCTTCAATGTGGACTGAATGAATGGATGAATGAATGAATGGTAGATTACACAGGCCGACAAAAATTAACTTTTTTGTACCCAAAGACCGGACTTGGTGATCCCAAAGGATTTTGATGTCCTAAAAACGATTCCGTTGTCCAAATTTTTCCTATACGTCAAGGTTTCGAGATATCCTAACCCAAATGTGAAAAATCTTCATTTTCAGCCATGTTTCAGTAGCGTTTTTTCTCTTCCTGAAACTGATTATACCATCTTATAGTACTTCTTTTTACCTTTTATTTTCATTTTTGATCATCCCGAACCGATTTTTTTTTCTCCGAGATACGGCAGATTAACCATTGATTGATAAAGGATGTGGCTGATAAAGCGTTTGGTGTCTAAAGCTTTTTGAGTCTGCTGAATCTAAAGAGCTCAGATTTGCAAATTTTCAAAAAATGGATCTTTGCTAGTTTTCCAGTGTGAAACTAAAATTGTTAACATGCCATATCCATATATAAAAAGGAATACTAAACGATGGTATAAGCAGTTTTAAAGAAAAAAAATCGATGCTAGTGTTATATTGTTTCAAATATGGCTAAAAACTGACATTTTTACACTGAAGTATAGGAAAAGCTTTGAAAACGGATTCGTTTGTAGGACATTAAAATCTCTAAGCTGCTGTTCAGGCTAAAAATAATGAAAAATAAGATCTGTCATGTTTTATGATCTGATATTCAATTGGACTATTAGGTAATATCAAATAACTATTAATTATTAACGGCCAAATATAAAGAAGTAATAAATGAATAACAAGAAAAAAGTAGCCTAATCGTCAAATAAACATTGATATTGTTAAAAGGACTGTTTGTCTCTTAGTTACAGGAGCTCCATTGACAAATGAGATATTCAAGGTAACATGAAACGAGCTACTTCTGATACGCAATGCACCATGTGCTTTATAGGTAAACCGCGTGTCATGCGGACGTGCCATCTTCTTCGAGTATAAAAAGTACCGCTAGTCGTCGAACCGCAGACAAGCCACACACACGCGTATTGAGTAATCATTCCTCATGGCCGTGTAAGCCGCTCAAGTAGAAAACACATATAGCGGTATGCACATATGTGCGGTCAGTGATATCGTGCTTTATCTAGCCAGAGCCATCCACTTATCGGTTCGATAATAATCAGATAGTATACGGTATTAAATTAGAACCGTTGTTACTGGCTGCTTGTTGCTCATCATTCCACCACTCATTCAATTATATGTGACGTATATTGCACGAGGAAGAATCAACAAGGAACAAAATACACTTGACCGTAAGGGACCGTCCATAAACTATGGTACCAATTTTATGCTATTTTTGACCCCCCCCCCCCCCCCAAAGGTCCACACTCGTTGACGACCATAGTTTTGTATTCCCCGTCCTATCGCGAAATTAACGTAAGCGTTGGCTAAACGAATTTCACGTTTATGGGGGAGTCCATAAATCACGTGACCCCGAAAGGGGGATGGGGGTCAACATAAATATCACGCTTATGCACTTGGGAGGGGTGGGGGATACTTTAAATCAATCACATAAGGAAAAAAGTTGAATTTTCAACATACAAAGATGAATTTTCAATCAAGAAGATTAATTTTCTACCAAAAGATGATTTTCAAACAAAATGCTTGAAATTTTAACTGAACAGTTTAATTTTCAACTGAAGAAAATAAATTTTTTAACGAAAAATGCAATATTTCAAGTTTCAGTTTACAATATTACTTTGCAACAGAAATAAAAATGAATATTCAACAAATTTAATTCGACTGAAAAATGTGAATATTAAACCAGATAGTTGAATTATCAACCAAATAGATGAATTCTTAATAAAGAAGATTAATATTTTACCTAAAAAACGAATTTTCAACAAAAAAAAGTATATTTTTCAAGATAAAAAATAGAAAATTTCTAAAAAACAGTTAACTTTTAAAGTGAAAAAGATAAATTTTCAACAAGAAAAGTAACTTTCAATCTAGAAAGATGAATCCTTAACGAAATAATTGAATTTTCAACTGAGAAATAAAGCATTTTATCCAAAAATGGAATTATTAAAGTTTCAGTTAAAAAAATTAATTTTCAACAAAAGAAAAAGAATTTTTAACACAAAAAAAAGAATTTCCAAGCAGTTAAATTCAACCCTAAAATACGAATTTTGCACAAAATAGAAGAATCCTCAGCCAAAACGATGTTTTGTCAACTTAGTAGAAACATTTTCTACCCAAAAATACGAATTTTCAACTGAAGAAAATGAGACTGCAACCAAAAATGGAATAGTCAAATTTTCAGTTTACAAAATTATTCTTCAACCAAAAGAAAAACAAATTTTCAACCAGTTTGATTCAACTGAAAAAGATCAAGTTCAAATGAAATAGTTGAATTCTCAACAAAATAGATGCATTTCCAATAAAGAAGATTGATTTTCTGCCCAAAAAGACGAATATTCTAAAAAGCAGTTAACTTTTAAAGTGAAAAAGATGAATTTTAAACCAAAAAAAGTAACTTTCAATCTAGAAAGATGAATCCTCAACGAAATAATTCAATTTTCAACTGAAAAATAATGAATTTTATCCAAAAATGGAATTATTAAATTTTCAGTTGAAAAAATTAATTTTCAACAAAAGAGAAAGAATTTTTAACAAAAAAAAAAAGAATTTCCAATCAGTTGAATTCAACCCTAAAATACGAATTTTTCACAAAATAGAAGAATCCTCAGCCAAAACGATGTTTTGTCAACTCAGTAGAAACATTTTCTACCCAAAAATACGAATTTTCAACTGAAGAAAATGAGACTGCAACCAAAAATGGAATACTCAAATTTTCAGTTTACAAAATTATTCTTCAACAAAAAGAAAAACAAATTTTCAACCAGTTTAATTCAACTGAAAAAGATGAAGTTCGAATGAAATACTTGAATTCTCAACCAAATAGATGCATTTCCAATAACGAAGATTGATTTTCTGCCCAAAAAGACGAATATTCTAAAAAACAGTTAACTTTCAAAGTGAAAAAGACGAATTTTCAACAAAAAAAGTAACTTTCAATCTGGAAAGATGAATTCTCAACGAAATCATTGAGTTTCAACTGAAAAATAAAGCATTTTATCCAAAAATGGAATTATTACATTTTCAGTTAAAAAAATTAATTTTCATCAAAACAGAAAGAATTTTTAACAAAAAAAAAAGAATTTCCAATCAGTTGAATTCAACCCTAAAATACGAATTTTTCACAAAATAGAAGAATCCTCAGCCAAAACGATGTTTTTTCAACTCAGTAGAAACATTTTCTACCCAAAAATACGAATTTTCAACTGAAGAAAATAAGATTGCAACCAAAAATGGAATAGTTAAATTTTCAGTTTACAAAATTACTTTTCAATAAAAAGAAAAACAAATTTTTAACCAGTTTAATTCAACTGAAAAAGATGAAGTTCAAATGAAATAGTTAAATTCTCAACAAAATAGATGCATTTCCAATGAATAAGATTGATTTTCTTCCCAAAAAGATGAATTTTCAACAGAAGGGTTAAGTTCTCAAGCTCAAAAGTCAAATGTTTAAAGAAAAGTTGAATTTTAAAGCAAAAAATATGAATGTTCAACAAGAAAATTAACTTTCAATCTAGAAAGATGAATTTTCGGCTAAATACATAATTGAACTTTTAACTCAAAAAGATGAACCTTTCTCTAAAAATGGAATCATTAAATTTTCAGTTTAAAAAATTCATTTTCAACAAAAGAAAAAAGGAATTTTCCTCCAGTTCAATTAAACTGAAAAAGACCAAACTAAAAAAAATTTTCAACAAAATAGTTAAATTGTCGACCAATGAGGTGAATTTTAGAATAAAATTAATTTTCAGAAAAACTGGTTAAGTTTCAACCAAATAGTGAAAGTTTCAACGAAAAAGTCGAATTATTTACAAAGCAGTAGACTTATCAACCCGAAAATATGATTTTTCAACAAAAAATATAATATTCTACGAAATAGTTAAATTTGTCAATAAATTGTTCAATTTTAAACCGTACAGTTAAATTTTCTATTAAAATAGTTGTATTTTCAACTAAAAATATGAATTTTTGACCAAATAGTTTCATTTCATATCAAATTGTTGAATTTTCATGCCAAAAAGACGAATTTTCAACAAACAAGTCAACTTATAACCAATAGTTGAATTTTGAACTAAGAAACATGAATGCTCAACGAAATATGTTGTAGCTGATATTTCCACGAAAAAAAGATTTCACTTTGGAATTAAAAACAGTTAAAACAAATTAAAAAATTAAAACATTAAAAACAAAATTTTAACAAAAGAGTTCAACATTTGAAAAAATAGTGGAATTTTCAACAAGAAAGATGAATTCAACCCAGATTAATTTTATACTAGAAAAGACGAATCAAAAAGAAAATTAAATAGTTAAATTTTTACTTTAGAAAATTAATTTTCAACAAAGTAGTTCAATTTGCAAGTACATTTGTTAACTAAACGAGATGAATTCCAAACCAAAAATACAATAGTAGACGTTTTAACAAGAAAAATTAACTTCTAACCAAAAACAGTTGGATTTTCTTACTGGGCTCGCTTTTAAGCAAAAAAATAAGAAAAGGGGGGAAATAGATGAAAGAGTGTAAGTGTGAAATATGAAAGTGATTTTCAGAAGTATTAAATTATTTTTGGACTGGACCGTTACAGGGCCATCTTTCGAAGAATTTGCAAACTTTGTTAAAATATATCATCAGGAAACCTACTAAACGTTATCTAAGTTTGTAACGTTACTTTCACTGCCCCCTAACCTCGTTACCAACGTACTTTTTGGCGCACTGCCCCCCCCCCCCTCCCCCACAAAAATTAATAACGTTGTTTATGGTCGGTCCCTAAGGAATTCCGGCACGTATAGCCTATAGAGTTCAGCTGGCTCGACGTAGAAAATCAGTGGGTCATCCTCGATAATTAATTGCTCATCGTTTACGTTGTGACCTTCGGAGAGCCTGCTGACTTCTATAAACAGTTAAATTTCTCCATTCTCTCCATGGAGTTATTTGGGACTTTTTTCCCCTATTTGGGAGGAGACGAAGTGGGTTTTAATCGAGGTTTTAATTAAGGAGGATTTTATATATATTTAATGGCGGAGTTATTAAATGGCTAGTAAAAGTTATGTGTGGTGGCTTGACCTTCAATATACTTTGCTCAGGTGCATTAAAGAAGGATTCAACTTTCTCGACTTTTCGGTCGTTAGTAAATTGAAAGTCTACAGTGAACAAAAAAAGGAGAATGAAAAGGTTCCTGAATGGCTATTGAGCATTGAGGATTGAAAAGGTAGAAGTAAACAAAAATCGAATTATAAAAAGATTCATTCAAGAAAGCTGTATAATCTATGAATATCTTCACTATCGAAGAATTCTAATTTTAAGACAAGGTATTAAAGTATTTAAAGATTAAAAGGCTGGATTAAATGAAGATTCTGATTGATATCAATTTTTTAAGATTCAAACTAGTAATAAATCTACATATATCATGCTACTATCGAGAATTCAAATCTAGAAATAATAAAATTATCAAATACTTTAAATTGGTAGGTGGAAACGTTTCAGTCAAACCTCTATTAGCATTTCAAGAAACCAAAATATTGTCAGAACAGTAAAATTATTATTACTGAGTTTGTACAGTACCAAATGTTTATTTAAAAAAATTCAAGTACAATTATCTTGTTCTGAAAGCATAATCTATGACATCTGAAGAGATCTAAGCATTTGAGTATTTAAATTAGGAAATATGTAAATTTTGTAAGCAATGTTGTTATAATTTATATTCATATTGCACTGATGGGAAAAAAATTGTTAGATTCTAGCAAGGTACATTTTCTTATTTATTAAAATGAAACAAAACATTTTCTGAATATAAATAAATTTTCATATTTAGATTGTAGAGAAAAAGGGTAATGAACTATTAAACAAATTTTAAATTTAAGTTTTTTCTGACTCTGACCCAACATTGTCAATATTCAAGCATTGATTTTTGGGTGTACTTTTTTAGTATTTCATTTCTGGTATAATTTGGCTGCTTTTCAGTTATAGATACTTTTATAAAATTGGAATCCTTATAGATAAATGATTCACTTACAAGAAAGGTGGGGCATTTTTAGGTTTTTATGTTTCCGGAAACTGAATACTGAATTAAATTGATATTTTTCGTTTTGTCAACCCCAAATTTTGTACTGTTTAAACTTCAAATGCTTAATAGTATTAGCTGTCTTTCAAGTTGGATCTTGGTTTTTTTATGTTTCAAAGTGTGGATGACACTTACTATTTTGATAGATTAGGTCTTCACAATCGAATGTATCTCTTCTAAAGTGGCTTTTAAGTGATTTCGTACCAAAAAAAAGTTTCTGGAACTTTTTATACTGGAAACTCAGTGATACGTGACTGAAATTAAAATTAATAGTTACTCTTTATAAATCTGATTTAGTAGCAAACTATCAATTGGATTAGTACAAAATCACAGTCAAATTCTATTATTTCAATTAGAATACTAATTGAATTAGTAGAATTTGACTATGAATTAGTTAATTAGACAATTGAATTTTGAATCTCAACTACAATAGTAGTCCATGTTTCACGAACTCATTTAGTTACTACGTGGTTACCAAATAAATTGATAGAAATGGAACGACTGCTAACTAAATTAGTAGAATTGGACTATGAATTTAAAAACACTACGAATTGTTAGTGAAAATGCTTATACTGAAGAAATTGATAAACGACTTTTCACTATTTCAATTAGAAATTTTCTACTAATTTAGATATAGGAAGTAATAATGTTTTAATGAATTTTTACTGATAGAAGTAATCAGATAAGTCGGTGGTTCCCAGTGAAATTTCCCTGATTCAAATGAGGACAGTTGGGATATATTTTTGATAAATCTAGAATTTTACTTCAGGTAATTTGAATATTTTCCAATTTGAAAACCCACGGTTCGGCTGAATCAAGTTTGAATGAAAGTTTCAGGTAAATTAGATTTTATGTTTGGTTATGGTAATATGGTATGCCATGAAGATTTTCAGATAAAAATGAAAATAATCGATCAACCGCTTTTTGGAGAAAGGCGATTTTCACATTTAATTGCTAAGAAATAAAGAAATTTTTATATGTTTATATGGTAAGTATTGGTCAACCTTTTTTTAATAGATTTTTTTATTGAATGTGGTTGTCTGTCACTCCAGGAACATTTTAAGACGAAAATGAAAATAATCGGAAAGGCGCTTTCTGAAAAAAGTAGGTATATGTATTTAATTAATATGGAATGACAAATTTTGAGTAAGCCAAAATATTTTATTGTGGTAGTGTCAGATTCTATTGAGACTCACAATTGAACGCTAACTATAAAAATTAAAAGTCATACACTTTTTATGCGTTCAGATGAAATATAAAGTTCACTCGAGACAGATTTCATTGAATAGACATATTAACGAAGAATAGCTTGTTTACGTTAATTCAAAAAAGTATATAACTTGCAATCTTAATTTTTATCTTAAAATGTTCATGGGTTGATTGACAACCACTTGATAAAAAACGGTTATCAATATTTACCCTATAATTTCATCAAAATTACTTCATTTCTTAGCAATTAAACAAAACTGGGATGCCATATGACCATAAACCATAAAAAAAATCCCATGTACCTGAAACTTTCATTTAAACTTGGTTCAGCCGTATCGTGAACTTTGAAAGTTTAGACGGTCCATAATTGGGATTTACAACTTCCTAGCAACAACAGAGAATGTTTTAGAAAACGTGGAATTTCTAACAAATAGTTTGAATTCTCAACTAAAAAAGAGCAATTTTCAACCAAATAGTTGAATTTGCAAGTAAAAAGATTGATTTTCAACCAAAAATGGAATAGTTAAATTTCATTTAAAAAAGCCGAATTTTCATCAATAAAGTTGAATTTTTAACTGAAAAAGACGAATTTTCAATGAAAAAATTGAACTTCAAACCACGTAGTTCAATTTTTAACTGGAAAGGTTCATTTCTGACTAAGAATATTGATGCTCTACCAAAAAAGATGAATTTTCAACAAAATACATGAAATTTTAGTCAAGTAGTAGAATGTTTCAACCAAATCAAAAAAATTTTCAACTGAAAAACATACATTTTCAACAAAAAATGGAATAGTTAAATTTTCAGTTAAAAAACTAACTTTCAACAAACAAAAAATGAATTTTTAACGACGGAGACAAACTTTCAACCACGTAATTGAATTTTTAACCAAAAAAGATAAATTCTCAACCAGAAATATGATAGTGGACTTTTTAATGAAGAATATTTTGATTTTCAACAAAAAAAACAAACAAATATTCAACTATGCAAATTAACGCTTTTTTCTTTCTAATTCCGACTCTCATTTTTAGAAGATTTACAACTTCTTCGGACCAATAAGGAATGTTTTAGAAAATTTTGAATTTCAGGTTCAGGCAAAAATTCGAATTTTCCTATATTGGGCTATACATCTCTATGGCTCTGAAAATGTTTATTTTTGAGTTTAAAAAGTGATGTTTTTCGTGAAAAAATGTGCGAAATTTCTGCAAAAGTTCAGTTTTAAAATTTCAATGTACACTTAGACGGTCATAACTGAGATATGGCATACGAACTGCACACTCGAATGTTGCTACTAATGGAAATTCATGACAGGCAATTCATCTTGAGAATCGGATCATTCTGATTCTCAATATAGCTGGTGAAATAAAAAATCCGAAATCTGATTAAAAGCATTGAATAACAGTTTGATCCAATTTCGGGATTGAATTGATCGACTGGCATTTACTGTGCATCAAGCATTGTAAAAGGTGTTATTTTAGGGCTTATTTCTGGTTATATAATAATACTCAGAAAAAACATTTTTGAATGTACTAAAACGAGACCACTGGTCAGAACCCAGATTAATTTGTTTTACATTGAAAATAACAGCATGAAGTTATCCTTTTCAAAAACAGGACACGCAAAAATGATACTGCAAAAAAAGAGATCTCTATTTTTTACATTGAGTATGATTACTTACAAAAACCTGGTCAACATCCTAATATCAAATACACAACAAGAATCATTTTTTGGATTAAACCAGTATTTTTTGGTTGGAACAAGAACAGATACCATTAGATTAATTGAAATTGAATCAATCTCGATAACCTGATATAATCGGCACACCCGTGAATGAAAAACCGGCAGGTTTTTGTCGAGAAAAAGTAAATATCGTGTATACAAGCCGGATTGAAAGCGTACTTTCGAAATGATTGTAGATATCAAGAAAATCGATACGCACGTATGCACGTGCGTACAAAATCTATCCAACGCACTTAGCTACTAACCAAAGTAGATCTCCCAGTGCAATAAGAGGTATTGTCGATAATGTCTGGGCGTTTAGAAGTTCCCATTATATGCTTTTCTTGCTATAAGATATCTAACGGATTCGTCAACAGGCGAGCTATACTTTCACTCCACTGAAAAAAATGTCTCAATTTACTGGAAATCGACAAAGTAGCGCTTTTAACCTGTTGCTGCTGCCTATCTCAACGAGGATTTAGAATCAATGTACCCATAATTGCATTTGCTGTAATACTATTATACGTAGTTTTTGAATTTATAATCCCAGGAGAACTGGCTTTGTCAGTTCAAGAATGAAGTGATACGTCACTTTAAATTAGATTGTAAACATGTACTAATCAGCTAACTGCATTATTCAATTCTGATGATAAAAGTTGAGTTGATTCAGTTTCCAGGAATAGGAATTTTTCCACTTTTTAAAATTATATTTATTCTTTCGATGTATACCTTTGTAGGTTATTGCATACCTAAATCCACCTCTTCCACAGGAGATCGGAAGAGATTAATCCGTCGACTAAACCGAACTTTCCCCAGTTACCCCTAACTCACTCTCAATAAGCCGTTAGGTAATGTCTGACGTACTCAATCCTGTGGGTTTTGCAATTTCCTTCATCCCCTGTCGTCTGCTGCCGGATTTTTTTTCAGAAACGCTCGCATTCGCTTGGACGTTTGGCCAAGGGGGAGGAAAACTACAGAAAACCTTCTGTGAACCGCAGCCGGTTACTGAGAGTCGAGTTTTCAATATAGTCATTCGGTGAAAAAATTACTGTATATAAATATATAGGTCTCTGAATTCGTATTGGTGGCCTCTATAACTTGAGATGATTTATGAACTACAATAATCTCAAGGTATGACCAACAATACGGAATATACACATCGGCTTAGGAATTTTTCTATTTTTTTTACTGATTTTTTTTTAAAGGTTTTATGTAGGGATAAGAGAGTACATTCGAAACTATTCGCAGAATATTGAGCTTCAAGTAAGTTCTAAAAGGCATTCCCGAGACTCAATAATAGAGAGAAGGAAAAGAGATAATCGATCCGAGAAAACGATGAAATCACAGTCAAAAAGCATGAAAGCAATAATAACTTGCATCTCATCTTTTGATTTCCACTCTAAGAAATGCGGAATATCTCTAGTCGTTGAGAGGCATTTTTCCGCGAGTACTGGGATTTCTTTCAATGGGAGAAATACGAAAAAAATACAAATGCGCGATTAGACGATGGTGGAAGAGAGATGGAGTGAGATTAAGCTAGGAAAAAGAGGAAGAGGGAGTAAGGAAGATGCTCGCTCTTACGAATTCCAAGCATACAGATGTTCGATAAAAAGACATATGTACACTCTTGTGTGTTCCTCCCCGTATATGTAAATATTATGCAGCAATGTAGAAAAAGACGACTGGACATTTTTGCACGCATAAGCCAAGTACATGGAGACGATGACGCGTAAGGTACACCTTCGAGTACACAAACTGTAATGTACGTTGAACCCGCTTTGAGTTCAAGTTCGTAGGTTCATTCGTCCCAACATTGTTTTTTTCCCCTCAAAACCTCACCCTGTCACTGACTGTCAAGTTCCTGGACTTGAGCACTTTAACCGTTTTCCTGACACTTCGAGAATTGCTCACCGATGCGTCAGACATTTATTTTCTCGTGCCTGTTAGTTGGGTCTTTTAACGGAATTTTTAAGAGGGTGTGGAGTGCAGAAGGTTATACATATTTTTGCCTAAAAGGGTGTTATATATATATATATATATATATATATATATTATAGAAAGATTTGACCGCCGTCGCTGCCCAATGTCCCATATTATCCCATGCGCCACATTACCGCGTGTGTCATATTACCCCGTGTATCATATTACCCTAAATGTACTACCTTACCAAAAACACAGACCTGCTGTACCATATTACCCTATGTACCACCTTACCCTACGTGTCATATTACTTCATGTGCAATATTGCCCTATGTCCCATATTGCTTCATCTACCATTTGCCATTACCATATTACCCATCTACCCCATCTATATATATACCATTAAGCCATTTCCCTTTCGGGATAGGCGTGACACTACCCGATTCGGGTAGTGTTTCTAGGTTGATAACTTGTAGTAAATAACTACAAGTGTGGGCTCACCACACCCACGATGTGCCAACAGCACTCAGTTTTCTCGAATGGTCACCCATCCAAGTGCTAACCGCGCCCAACGCTGCTTAACTTCAGTGATCTGACGAGAACTGGTTTTTTCAGCGTGGTATGGCTGTTGGCTTCATCGTGGTATGGCTGTTGGCATCTATAATTGTCATATTACCGCATTTTTCATTGCCTCTGTTATACATATAACGTTATTATCGAACCTAAGGAAAGTATTACAAAATGTTTCTATATAAATTGAAGAGTGTATTAATCCTGAGGATTTATGGGTAAGGTTATTAAAGAAGCTTTTTCTGTATAAAGGGAATTCAAACACAGTAAAAAGGAATACCTAAAAATATTACACCTCAAACTTAGAAAAGTATCGTATAAATTTAGAGATGAACTCAAATTCAGCAAACATTTCTGACCTTAAGAAGGTCAATGTCTTAATTTCAGAAATTAATCATCTGTTTTCCCCAATTTAGATGCATGCTACACTCTCAATAGTAAAAACCACCCCTAAAAAATTAGGGGTGGTTTTCACATTTCAGGTATAATCAAGTATAAGTGATTTAATAGGACCTTTAAAAAAAAACCTCAGATTTGAATTCAGCGACCTCAAAAACCCCTCAAAAACATTTTACCTTTTAAATCATTTCATTTTACCTGAAGTGTGAAAACCACCCCTAAAGTTTGAGAATTTGTTTTCACTGTTTAGACATCCTGGCCGATATAAAAAATATGTGTCGATTATTTTTCATAGTTGTACATTTTTTAATATTTTTTTACTGTGATCCTTTAAGAATAAACAATTGTGAGGTACCGTCCGCCAGTATAGCGAAATTTCTCCGTCTGGAGCTAATAGTATGGAAAATTCTGTGATAATGGACGCAGCTCAATTTTAGACGGTAATGCTTTCAAATTTTTTAGAATTTCAATTGCAAAGGTTTTCAGATAAAATGTTTAAATTCTACTTTATATCTGAAGACATACGAATGACAATCGGATAAGGAGAAATTTTTTGAAATTCTGTTTTGAAAGATTTTGAGTAATGCAGGGCACTATTTATCGGTACATATTATGAATATGTATCTAAAAATCATTACTCCTTTCACTGGGAAAAAAATTTAATTATGAGAATAGCAATTGGGTAATAACGTTTTGATTTTCCGCTCTAAAATTCAGAACATTACAAAAAATGTTTTCAACTCCCTGAAACATGGTTAATAATGAGCACACGTTTCTATAATTTTGAGTAAATTTTCCATCAAGTAGTCTAGAAATAATTTTATATTTGGTCCTTAACCAATTGACATTTTCATTATTTCATAAATTCTTAAAAACTAGTGCGAACACTTTTTAAAATTTTGGCATGTCAAAAAATACATATACTCGTATTTCACATATTTAACAGTGTAATAAAATTAACTTTAAAAAAATTAGATAATAATTATTATCAAATTTTTATGTTAGAATTGACATAATGTGTAAAATTTATGATTTAAATATTCAAAGTTTCCATTTTTCAGTTCTATCCTTCGATTTGAAAAGTCTATGATTTTAAATTGGTATGATTTAAATTAAACCTATTGGAAGCTTTCAATTATAAACATTCTATAGATAGAAGCATATCAAGAATACAAAAATTATAAATAGCGCAGATATTTCCAATTTTCAATTTAAAAATTGAGTTTCGAATTTGTAAAGTTTGAAGTTAGATATCTGCATTAAAAATTTAATGGAAAAACATATTTCCTCAGGCATCGAATTTTCAGCGTGCTGAGTCTGACTATTTTTTAAATATTTTTAAAATAAAAACCTTTCTATAAACTTCATATAATTCCGTTTCAAATGATTGATTATATAAATTTGATAAATCATGAATTGTTCGGTTATCTCAAATAAAAAATGAACTAAAAAAAACTGTTGTTATAACTTTGTACGTCATCAGATTGAAAATTGGAATTCCAGACCAATTTTAAGTTTGTGAATTTTGTAATCTGAAAATCGAAAAATATATATAAATTCAAATCACAATTGAATATTTATTTTTTAAATTTGAATAGTCTTCTCATTTCAAAATACCCATCGTTTTAATAAGGTTTAATGTTGAAAAATCTCCACTTTCAATACTGTTAAGTTTAAACAATTCTAAAGATTTTTCTATGTTTTTGAGCACTTTTATAAATCCGTTACCTTTCAAACGAGGTTTTTAATATTTCTGTATTGGATGCCCTTAAATTTAAAAAAAATGTACTTTATAATTTGTTGAATTATTGGCCTTGAGTATGAAATTTCTTTGATATAAACAAATAATTGTAGTATAAATTAAATAATGTAAATATATGTAAATCATTCAAATGCATGATTAAGCGATGTGTTTTATCGTCTCAAAATTCGGGATGAGTAATTAAATATTTTTCATAAGCTTGGCTAGTAGTCCCGAATTTTTAGGGCGACAAGTTCATCCCCTTTTCTAACTCTCCCCATTTTTCGGAACGGCAAGACGCAGCCGTAATTGATGAAAAAAACATTTAGGGGTTACTTCAGAAAGAATACTTGAAGGGTTGCAGTACAGAACTAGATAACCAACAAAATCGGAATTTTTCATGACAGAGAAATGACATAACTTTCAAACATAAAACAAAAGTTTACTCTCGAGCTAAAGAGTTTCTGAATCAAGGCCAAAAAAGTGTAATTGAAAAAAATAATTTAATTCCGAGAAATAGAATGTGGAAGTTTACAATCTCAAAGTGATAGGAACCCAAAATTGGAACAGGCTCGTTCGTGGATCACAATAAAAAGTGCAATTTTTAGTTTAAACAAAAAAGCAAAACTTACTCTCGAGATATTAAGTTGCTAATTTGGGAGAAAATGAGTTTCATTAGAAAAAGTTAACCAATTCCGAGTAAATCATTGAAGAATTTCGAGGTTCAAGTTTCATGGGTTTTGAAAATCGTTTTAGGTTAGCTACTGAAAATCTATTTTTCAATTTAAAAAGGTAATAAAAACTTGCTCCCGAGATTTAGAAAGGCTACATAAGAATAAAAAAGTTTTCATCCGAAAAAAGTATCGCACTGTAATAGGCGATTTTTATTGAAAGGTCCATAAAAATAGAAAGGTATACGTTTCTTTATAAACAAATAATAATAATTTCAAGAAGTATCGTTTCTGATCGCTAGGAAAAAAGTTAAGTGGAAAAAAACCTTTTAAAAATAGCTTTTTAGTGCTGAACAGTAGCAAATAGTTTCATGTAAAGGCTTTTTTTCTGAAAGAAGAAGTATTTTATTATTTTACTAAGACAAATATGGGAGACAAGTACAGAAAGTCAGTTTTCTGGTTTTGAGTTACAAATCTTTGTATTGCTGTATTAAAAATGAAATTTCAAACAAATCCTTTCAACCCAATATTTATTTGATTTTTTAAGAATTTTGTACGCAAAAAGACCATTTTCAGCAAAAATGCAGGTTATCTAGTTCTGTACTGCATCCCTTCAATTATCCAAAATAATGATTCGATAAGTGTTAATTAATTAAAATTGAATTAATAAAATTGAAACTGCTTTTTCATTAACTCTCCTAGAACTATATAAAACAGTGACTGAAGAAATGAGACCCGTATGAAATACTCTCTGAATTAAACAATGCATTAGTATAATTTAATAAGAAACAGTTTTCTCTGTCGGAGATTTTAATTAACTTAACATTTCCGTGAGATTTCGTTCCCAGGGGATTTTCGAACAAAAGAAAAGATGCCTGTCCAATCCCGCTCTCTTTCTCCAGGCGTGCCGTTTTTCTATCGTTTAGTTGGCTGATATTGAATTCGACGAACTTTCACTGTGCGCTGCAGCGAATTTGTTTAGGTGTGGTCACGATACTATAAAAGCGTATTATGCTCTCTATAAGTCGCATAGGAAGGAAAAGCGGTAAATATAAAATTTTCCATACCTTTTACCATTTGGATTTTGCCTTCGACCGAAACGAATGCCGCGGATCAAACGACCCCCGATATGGCGCAAGTGATACTTTTCACTTTAAAAAATCCTATAATAGACCATTAATCCGTCAAGCATTTGAGCGTGAACTCTGAAGTCAGAAAAGCCGCGGGCAAGTCAATAGAGAATTTAATTTCTCGTGGGTGGTTCTTGGATAGTTTGACTCATTTTATGGTTGTTACTTTACTTTATAGAAAGATTGCTCGCATTGCGTAGGAAGTAGGTTAATTTTAAGTGTTTTACTCTCCTTAACACACTCAACCTAAAGGTGTGAAATTTTGACTTTAGGGTGGCCACTAATATCGCCGGAAAAAATACCGGTCACTTCCCGGTTAGTAACCATTTTTTCGGGTCATTGAAATTAAAAAGTTCAAACTGTTAAAATGCAAGATTTTTTTCATTTGAGGTAATCAAAATTAAACCGAAAATTAAAGCAGCCAAAATTGAACTCTTCTGATTTTTCATGACTTTTAAAATTCAAGCTTAAAAGTATTTTAAATTCCAAAACTTTTGATTTAATCGTTTAATAAATGAACAAGATGTTTAATGGAAACCTTCTAATCTCAGTAGGTTTGATTCTAAGTTCAATGCAACAAAAATAGAAGACAATATTGAATTTGATATTGAATATTCTAAATGCCTAAGCTTCCAAGACAAAATATATTACCTTTTCAAAAAATTGTTACATTTTCAACCCAAGAACCAATTTTTGACAAAACAGTTCAGTTTTCAAGTTAAAAAGTGGAATGGTTAAAAAAATAGATGACTTTTCAATAAAATGATTGTGTTTCTAACTAAATAGTTGAATAGTCAACCAAACTTTCGAATTTTCAAACAAAAAAGATTCAACTTCAAGCAAAAACTGTTGCATCTTTGACACTTGAACTATAAACCTGAAAGGGTGAATTTTCAACTAAAAAGACCGTTTTCGACCAATAAAAATGAACTTTCAACCACATAGATAAATTTTCGAGCCGAAAAGACGAAATTTTTAGATGACATTTTAATGATCAATCTGAAAATTTAAATTTTCTATAAAAAATGTAAATTTCAACCAAGCAAGATTAATTTTCAACCAAACATTTGCATTGGCAACCAAATAGTTAAGTTTATAACCAAAAAGAGATGCAGTTTTAACTCAAATTGAAATTCTTAACAAATGAATTGAGTTTTTAAGTTAAACAGTGAATGGTTTAGAATGTCGATATTTCAAACAAAACCAGTTGCATTTTGAAACCAAATGGACGCATTTCTTAGAAGAAATTTGAATTATCAACGTAAAAGAGTGAACTTCTAAAAAAAAAGATCAGCTTCAGCCAATAAGGACGAATTTTTTACCAAGTAGTTGAATTTTCAAAAAATTAATTTCCAACCAAACAGTTCTTTTCCAAACGATAGTTATAAAAAATATAAATTTCAACCAAGCAAGATTAATTTTCAACCATATAGTTGAATGTTCAAAATACACACTAATTTTAAACCAAACAGTTGCATTTACAACCAAATAGTTAAGTTTATAAACAAAAAGAGATGCATTTTTAACTCAAATTGAAATTTTTAACAAATGAGTTGAGTTTTAAGTTAAAAAGTTGAATGGTTTAGAATGTCGAATTTTCAAACAAAAACAGTTGCATTTTGAAACCAAATACACGCATTTCTTAGAAGAAAGTTGAATTATCAACGTGAAAGGGTGAATTTCTAACAAGAAAGATCAGCTTCAACCAATAAGGACGAATTTTTTTACCAAATAGTTGAACTTTCAAAAAAATAATTTTCAACCAAAGAGTTCTTTCCCAAAAGGTAGTCGAACTTTGAACAAAAAAGATCATTTTCAACCAAGAAAGATGAATTTTTAACCGAAAAGGATGACTTTTCTACCATAAAAGGTGAATTTTCAATCCAAAAATACGAATTTTCTACACAAAAAGACGAATATTCAACAAAGCAGTTGAGTTTGTTACCAAAAAAGATGACTTGTTAACAAAACAATTGATATTTTAACAAAATAATTGAATTTCCATGAAAACGGTCAAATTTTCAACCAAAAAAGATTCAATTTAAAACAAAAATAGTTAATTTTGAAAAAAAAAGGATTACTTTTCTACCACAAAAGGTGAATCTTCAATCTAACAGTATGAATTTTCTATCCAAAAGACGAATTTTCAACGAAAGAGTTGAATTTTTGACCAAAAAAGATGTCTTTTTTACCAAATAATTGACTTGTAAACTAAATAATTTTCCACCAAAAGGTCGAATTTTTAAACAAAAATGATTAAAATTCAACCACAAATAGTTGCATATTCCACCAAACAGTTGAATTTACAAACCAAAAAGATAATTTTTTTGGAAGACAGTTGAATATTTACCTGAGAGTCTAAACTGAAAATAAAAAAATAATTTTCAACGAATAAAATTGAATTTTTGACCTAAATAGTTGAGCTTTAAAAATAAAACTAATTTTCAACCAAACAGTCCCAATAACAAACGAACAGTTAAACTTTCAATAAAAAATGAAGAATTTCCAACAAAAAAGTTACATTTTTAACCAAATAGTTGTATTATCAACCTAAAAAATTGAATTTTTTTAGACGACAGTTGGATTTTCAACAAAAAAAGTTCATTTTGAACCAAGAAAGTCGAATTTTTAACCAAGAAAGATGACTTTTCTACCGTAAAACATTAGTTTCTAATCCAAAAGAACTTTTTAACCAAATAGTTGAATTATATACTAAAAAAAATTAAATTCCAACCAAGTAAAGTTGGATTTTCTTATTGGGTTCTATTGATTCATTTCGCATTTTTGCGAAAATGATAAAAAGGGGAAAAGGGGAAGTTTCTTCAAATTAGGGAAAAATCGGAATTATCTAAAGGGAGGGAAAAGGGAATAGATGAATGAGTGTGAAGACTATAGGTTTGAAATTAATCGATTTTAAATCTTTTCGATCTTTTTCTTTCCTCACTCGATAAATATTTTTAGAGTTATTTTTTATCATTACGGATATTTTAATACGTGTTGCTATTGAAATTGAAGTAACCATTATTTTATAAACTTCAAGGGTTTAAAATGAAAATTTAACCAAAATTCCAGTCCACGTAAATATTTCCTGTCATTTCCCGGTCTTAAAAAATTCCCAGTGTCCTGGTCCAGTAGCCACCCTATTTAATCCAAAACTGATGAAGACATTGCACAATAAAAAATATAATTGACATCTAGGTATAGAGATGTGAATTTAATTGTGATTTTAAATGTAGTAGTTATCTGAGCAGACAACTGTTTCTTCATTGTGCATTGTTTTGACTTTTGACCCACTTTCGGATCATAATTTGATATCTTGGGAAACCTTCAAAAAGAAACTTATAAAAATATTGTTATGTGCGGTAATAATTATTTTTGTTGTAACTAATTTGAATCCCCCTTCAGAATTTTATCATATTTTATAATTGTTTTCTTTTTTAACTGGGGAACAGTTTCTGTTTTCATTTTTATAATTGGGCACCTTATTATAGGTATATATTATGCTACTTATGTAACTGAGAATGATAGAAGGTTAACTAAACTAAACATCTGGAAAGAAATAAAAATAATTATTTATTTCTCACTTAATTGGTCATCTACTCTCGATGATAGTCTATAAAAGTTTCATAAGATTGCGGTTGTTCGGGGCCAGTGGAACAGGACGAATTGACTTGTTAGAAAAGTGCCACTTACGTCACTTTTTTTGAGCGATGTCTCAATAAATCGTCACAGGTGAAGCATTGTGCGAACGATGAATTGCACGAGAGATCGATCTTTCCTTCGAAATTCGCGGTTAATGGAAAATGGAATCAGTCGGTTGTTTAAAAATCAGCAGAGATCACAAAGCGAGGAGAACTCGCGAGAATGCTATTCCCACGTTCATCGCAATCCCAATTAAAAGTATATATGAAGTAATACAATTTCTAATGACAAAGTAGCTGATAATATTTCTACAAAGCCATCATTAAAGAAATCCTTGCCGTATAAAATGAATTATTAAATAAAAAAATAAAAAAGATATCAATTTGATAATATATTAAATTCAATTGAATTTTTAATCAAGTAAATGATCACAGACGGAAAAATTATACATAGCGGGAAATAATATATATATATATGTATATTTATTTGATTTATTTTATACATTTTCTGTATAAAACAAATACATAATAATACATTATATATAATCTTTCTGCCTGGGATTTCAAGTACAAACATTCTTTCAGAATTAATTTAATTGAAGTCAGAGAATGTGATAAGAGCAGGCACATGCTTTTTAATTTATCAAATGACTTTAATTAATTTTCAAATTAAAATAGGAATTTAATATTATTACAACATTTTTTCATTTCATGGTATCTATTGTATAAAATAATAAAAAATTAATGCAAGGAGAATATGTTTGATAAATGATGAAAATTGATATCTCAACTTCAGAATTAATATACATATCATATTTTTGTACAATATATAGACAATTTAACCGTTGCAGTTTTCTTAAAAGATTCTCTGAAATCTCTGTGATTTAGGTAAATTTTTTTTATCAATATTTACGGTGAAAACCGCTAGCCTAACTTACAATTGTATAAAAGATTTGTATTATCTTCAAAATCTAATGATTTTTTACTAAAAATTCTGATTTCCGTTGTAAAACATAATAACATAATAAAATTAATAATAATAATTAATTTAAAATTAATTTTTAATTTATTAATAATAATTAGTAAAAATAACATAACCTAAAATTGTTCAAAAGTTGTGAATCTTCTTTGAAACTTTTTATTTTTACAGTTTTGTTAAAAATAACCGATCTCCTGTGAAAAATGGTAATATAATCTAAAATTATAAATGTTCTGAATGATAATCTAAAAAATCATATGATTTTTTAAATTAGAAATACTAAGTTTCGGCGAAAAAACTAACATAAGAAAAAATTTGTTCAAAATTGTAAATATTCTTTAAAATATAATTATTTTTGTTCAAAATAACCGATTTCTGGTGAAAAACGTTAACAAAAGCAAAAAGCGTGAATTGTTGAAAAATTTAAAATGTTTGAAATCCAATAATTTTGTATTCAAAATACCCGTTTCCAGTGTCAAACGCCAACATAACGTAAAACTGTTCGAATTGTGATTTCCGGGGAAAAACGCTAACATTAAATATGAAAAAAAATTTAGGATTGTAAGTCTTGTTTTAATATTAAAGTTTTTTTATTGAAATAGCCGATTTTCGGTCGAAAATGTTAACATAACCATAGATTGTTTCAAAATGATAAAGATTCTTTGAAATCTATACTAATTTTTGACAAAAAACACTAACATAACATAAAAAGAAATTGATTCAAATTATAAATCTTCTTTGAAATTTAATTAATTTTATTTAAAATAACCGATTTTCGGTAAAGACCATTAACATAACCTTAAATTCTTAAAAAATGATCAATTTTCATTGAAATCTATTTCGATAATTCCGGCAAAAACAGCTAGCCTAACCTATAATTGTATTAAAAATTTTAATCTTCCTTGAAATCTAATGATTTTTTACTAAAAATACCAATTTTGGAAGTAGAACCGTGTACATATCCTGAAACTGTTCAAAAATTCAAAATATCGTTAGAAATATAATGATTTTTGTTTTAAAATACCAATTTGTTGTGTATAACGTTAAGGTAACCTAAGATTATTGAAAAATGACGAACCTTCAAAATGGAATGATTTGTGTTTAAAAATTTCAATTTACAGTAAAAAACACTAACAAAAACGAAAAACGTAAATTGTTGAAAAATTTTAATTTTTGAAATCGAATATTTTTTTGTTAAAGACACCCATTTCCGGTTTAAAACGCTAACATAAACTAAAATGGTTGAAAGTTCGAAATCTTGATGATGATTTGTGTTTAAAAATGCTAAATTCCGGTGAAAAAAGCTAACACAACCTAAAAGTTTTAGAATTCTTAAGGCTTCTTCGAAACTTTATGACTTTATATTAAAATTAGTATTTTGAATACTAATTTCCAGCGAACGCACAAACAAAAAACATGTACAATATTTTATATAATGTATTAGTTAATTTGAAAGTTTTAATTTAACTGCGCCATAATGTTAAAAACTACATATGTTTCTCAATTCGCGTAATGTTTTCTATGATTTTTTTATCAAGCGGGATTATTTGTATATTTAATTTTCAATATTTCAGATTTTAGATATAAAACAACTTCAAGTAGTGAAAAGCCAATCAGGTTTTTACCAACAATTATTGCGAGATTTTCGAGACATATCGTTGCACTACTTTTTTAGAAAGGAGATTTCATGTGAATTAAAGGTAATTACAAGTCAATAAGTTTTTTTTCATTTTCCTAAATATATTTGTTATAAAAAATATTGAAAGCTTATACAACAAATAATAAAGAGAATTGAAGATGACGTAATTTCACACTGAATAAGTTATATCAGGAGTATTTTGCTAAAGTTGATTGAATCCGTGCGGTCTGACTTGTAACGTGCATTTACTACTGCGGAAGACGCCGCTTCATTAGCAATGTTTAGGGTAATCATTCACTTTAGCTTGATTTCAAGCACGCCGCAGCTATCTTCTATCTCGTCAAAAAAAAAAAAACATTTCAAAGGAACGATAAGCATTCTTCTGTTATGCATTTCTATATTTCACAATGCGCAGAGACGGCAAACTTTGTTACAAAGTGAGAGTGACAGCAGTTATACTTCTAGCACTGTTATTACGTTACATAAATATCAACATATTTTACATACGATACTAGTAATTACTAGCTTCGTAATAAAAGAAAAGAATGCTGTGGAAATGATATACAGTCATAAAAGCGACTGACAGGTCATTTTCCACGCTGAACTTGAAGAAAAAGGCAGAGGAGATAATTTCTGCTTTTGCAGTCTCTAACTTCCAGCAAAGTCCCATGGGAAAGATTATAATTATATGGAATTGAATAAGGGACAAGGAAATATGCTGGAGAATTTTCTCGAGAATATTATTTTTTATTATATTATATTATGTTTGAATATCAAGATTCGCGGTTATATTGCTTATCTCAGACAATTCTTCACCAATTTGAATCAAACCTTTAGGAACCAATGAACAATAAAAAAAAATAACTTTTGCGCATATACATTTTCCATATTTAATAAACTGGATCTAACAGATTCAGAAAACACCCAAAATTTATTAGTTTTAATAATTAGATTGAATTCTTCATCCGGTTTTCAGGAATCTTGGATTCATTGATTACTTTTCCAGATTAAGTAGGGGAAACCAGTACGAGGTGGATAAGAAGAGTTTTCAAATCCTGATATTGATAATTGATGAACAACTGGGGAAAGTATTACATACCGCATCAAAGCTTTAAAAATAACAATATCATCATTTGAATTATATTAGCCATTTATCCTATATTTTATGCTTTATAACACATTGAAATTTTATTGAGATGGTACAAACAAACAAATTACGAATAATTTTGTTTGGTAATATTCATGAAAGACATGTAATTGGCTATTTATTACAAAGTTTTTTGGTTAGTAGGACTTACTTGATTGTCCTTGCAAACTAAAAGTATAAAAATTCTTTTGATACCCAAGCCCAACTTGTCAAAGAATTTATTCATCTCGTACCGAATGATACTTCTCATAAAAATACGTGAAATATATTTTATATGAAAATTAAGTGTCGAAAACACATTTTTAAATTTTTCAATTAAAAAATAGAAAGCTACTATATAAAAATCGTTTTCAATATTGTTACTCATAAAAAAATACCACACAACTTTTTTTTAAATCCAGTCACTTTTGCCTTTTATTCAGTTCGTACTGATATCCACCTTTTACTGCTTTCCCCTACTGTTTATGGTGAAAATTTGATTTTTTAGTAATTAGACACACCTACAGTAGGGTGATTCATATTAAAAGGAAAGCAAAATTATTTTCGAATCTGTTTAATCTATTGACCTTATTTGCTTAATATTTTTCTATAAGAATTTGACATACGCTGTGCAAATTGCATAATACAGTAAGTAAATTTGAAAAAGTGACTCATTTTGGAAAAATTTGAAACAAGTAAGAAAAAAATATTATTTTCTCTAAAAATGAGTTAGAAATTCATATTAAATTATTTAAAATGATGGTGATACTATAGCCATAAGAACAAAAAAAAATCAATTAAAAAAACAAAACTTAAATAGAGAACCTATCAATTATAACCGGTCTCGAATTTTTATTTTTTGCAACATTTTTTACTGTAAATGTACCTACAGTTTGCACTATTCAATCGATCGATACAAAGATGTTAAGATAAGTATGTTGGATGGAATTCTCTATCCGTTTTTTATGAATTTTTTAATAGATAATTAAAAAATCGATTTTTTAGTAACTGGACCCACCTGGAGACTACATAGCCTATAGGATAAAATATTTTAACTTACAGTCTACTAATACAAAATTTTCCGTGAGACTAACTCACTATCAGCTTGTCCAGGGTTGATATTACGGAGTTTTTCGTAATAATAGCTCCAGGGATTTTATGCATATAAAAAAATGAACCATTTTTTTCACCTAGATTGATAATTATATTTTAAATTATAATATAAATATCAATACTAATACATTGTTTTGTGTTAAGTGTTAAATACTTCTATTACTTTGAAATGAGTATTTGATTTAATAAAAGGTCTTGGATATTTTTACCTAAATTTTGGTGCAAATAACCGGATTTTTTCGGTGCGTGTAAACACTTCCTTAATAAAATTTTTCTATTAAAAATTAAGTGAATTTTCAGTTATCAGAACAATCAGCATCGTTTGTGAAATTAAAGTTTGTCAAGCAATTCTGAAAGACATCTAAATTATTTAATTTATTAAACTGAAACAAGTACAGAAACTTTAAGAATGTATTGATAGAAAAACATGAAAGCTTGGCGAGATTTTCTCTGTTTTTAATAATAACAATATCGCTCGGTTTTCATTTTTTTCCAAATTATTGAATTAAAAAATTTAGATATCTTCTAGGCTTACTTTGATTTCATAAACCATGTTGTTTGTACTGATAACTTTTTAGCGGGCCGAATGTTTTACATCGTCAATATTTTTTATGAGATAATAATATATAATATATAATAATATTATATTTGAATACAATAACGTATAAAATATTATATTATATTTGAGTAATTTAAATTTTAGAGACAATTGTTCTCTTGTCCGAAAAAAAAATTTTTTCGCAGTGAACTCGGAAAAATATTTTGTGAAATGAACCCAATTTTTTGGCACTAAAATTTGGTTCATTTAACCAATTATAAATAATTCGGCTATTTCAGCTGAAACATTTAGTTGAATCAGCATAATATTTTGGGTAAAATCAACAAAATATTTTGTAAAAATTAACACAACAGAAAAAAGTTTGGTCGAGTGAATACAATTTTTTCTGACTGTAAGAATACACAAAGTTATTTCCAGTTGATAACTACATAACTACACTGAGAAAAAAAAGTAATGAAATAATTTGGTTAATCTGTTTTTGTTAGTTTTACAAAATATTTGTTTGTGATTACTAAAGAAGTAGTTCGTGTGAAAAAACAATTTATTTTTCTCAAACGAAATTTTTTGTTATGTACCATTTGTTACTTGTACCAAAGAATTTGGTTGAAACAGTGAATTTGTGAAAAAATTATCATCCTCACTTGGAATAGGAAATTTTTTTGAACAGGGAATATCGTAAAGAATTATAATTATAATTTTGGAATAGGAAATTTCCGCGAAGGATTAGAATTTTGAATTTGGGGCAGGGAATTTTCTAAAAGAATTACAATTTTGAGATAGAACTGGGTACACAAATATAAATTTTCCTTCAACAAAAGCATATTGTTACTTCAACAAAATAACGGTCCAACAAAATAATTTTATTGGCTCAGGCAAACGGTTTTGTTGCTTGTACAGCAACCAAAAATTTGGTTGGCACAACCAAACTTTGTTCGGCCAACAGAACTAAGTGGATGTAAATTTTTTTCCACGGTAGAACATTTTTAATGTTATTGTTTGATTGTTTCTAAAATGTATTACAAACAATCGAGTTTCTATTGGCAACAAACGTAATCGACATGAAGTGCAGAACCGATCCATAATTTATTCGCTTTCCAATTATGATTCGAAGCGCATATCTCTGACCACTAATTGAAACAAGGGATTGCGCCTGCGCGCGAAAAGTTGTTCATTCAATTACGGCCTAAGAAATATAGCCTACATAGATAGTTAGGTATTTTCGTTCCCCATCACGTTGCATAATTAGGGATTAAGAGAGTGGCGATGCATTTTTCTACGCTTTTCCGATCCTCACTTTTGCCGATTGCGATCCAACCAATCGTATGATGTTAATCAGCGAGCAAAAATATTTACGTTCCATGTTCCATTTTTAATTAATGATGTTACATATTTCCCATTTTTACAGTACGAAATTTACGGAAAATTGTGCACAAAAATTGTATACAAAAATTGTATAGTACTTTAATTTGTTAGATCAAAAGAAAACTAGTAGATAACGTCTTTTAAAGCAAGACAATATTCTAAATTATGCAATGAAACTGTATTTAAAGATTTTTATAATGAGTTTCTTTACTTGATCCAAATATAAAAGTTCGCTTATTTTTAAATCGCCTTGAACTTACACAACAAGGAAGGTGCGTATTATGATAAACATAACGGGACAATATAGGCGTAATTGTTTAGCATAAATATCTTGGATTCGAATCCTTTAAAACCATTGCCATAAATTAGTTTTCTGTACATTAGTATGCTGGACAAAGGTGAGTCCGATAGCGGATTGCGGTATTTTTCTTACCTTATACACTTACTAGTTGACCTCACACTGTCACCGAGTAATTCTTTTTTCACATTATACAAACGTCATCGAACCATTAAGTTTGCGTAATAATGAGATAAGAGGGAAGTGCTTACCAGGGATCTGAAACAAAAATTTATTCAGGTAAACAAAAAATAACATAAAAAAAGTAAATTAATTTTATATTAATTATATATTTGTAAATATTTTTCTTTTGTATCGCAATTTCTATATTAGAAAAGAGGCCATTTATTTCACGAACTTAATGTTTTAATTAATTGTCAAAGTATAATCGTGAAATTTAATTAATCATTCTAATAATAGTGAAGAAGATTCTTGTAAATTGAAATTTCATCTCGCATATATGTTGCGCAATAAATTTTTAAATCAAAATTTCGAAATAAGTAATTTTATTGCATGAGAAAATTTATTTCATAATGCTTCTAAACATTATTGATAAAAGATAATATATTAATTGTAAATGTTTTTTTAATATTGGGAAATAATTCTGTTCTCAACATTTTTCGACCACACTATAACTTTTAAACTTTTTCACACTTTGAAAGAGATGAAAAAAAAATGAAAATTCGGACAAAAACTCAGAATATCTTAATTTAGGAAGTGTATACACTGTCGGAAGGGGTAAAAAAGTTTCCGGTACCGACAATGAGATTTAAACAAAAAAATTGTAAATAATTTATGTTTTATTTTAAAAAGTTAATTCTAAGTTTTCAAGATTTCAAAATATGTCCAAAAAGAATCTGGAAGATTAAAAAATAATTTGAATATTCAGATGATTTCAAAAATTTAAAACTAAATGTAGATTTTTGAAGATTTCGAAAAAAAGACACTGTTTAAGAATGTTGAAAGTTTTCAAGAAATTAAAAAATTTTCTTAAGATTCCTGGAAATATTTCAAATGTCCTATTATTGAAAAATGAATTTTTAGAGAAAATTTAAAAACATATCAAATGATTTCGTAAATTACGAGAAAAAATTGTAGAAGATTTTAAAGCAAACTTTTTTAATTCAGCAAGATTACAAAGTTTTAGCAAAAATAATAGTATGTTAAAGAGATATTTAGAAGATTTTAATAAATTCAAAGATATTAAAACTTTTCAAGATTTCAACAACTTAAAAAAAAGTTGATCTTTGAAGATTTCGAAAAATAATCTTTTTAAAATTTTTGGGAAAATTTAAAATTATTTCTCATTTTGAAATATGAGCATTTAAAGAAAATTGAAAAGGATTTCTAAACATTTCTGAAGATATTTGGAACATTTAAGGGTAATTTTTTTAATTTTGTAACATTAAAAAAAATGTTAGGAAAAATTTGAATAATTGTAAAAGATAGTTAGAAGATGTAGATTTAAAAAGATTGAAACAAAATTAGAACAAAATGTAACTTTTTGAAGAGTTCTAAAAAAATGTCGATGCTTTTTACGAATTTTGGAAGGTTTGAAAAAAATGAAAAACTTTTGTTAAGATTCCTGGCAAAATTTTTATTGATTTTTTATTCTGAAAAATTAGTTTTTAAAGGACATGATTTTTTTTTTAATTTGAGAAAATTTCTAGAAATTTAAAAAAAAATATGGAAGATTTTAAGGCAATTTTTTAATTTTGAGGCCTTTTTCATAATTTTAGAAATAATTCGAATCATCTTAAAAAATATTTAGAAGTATTGAAAAAATCTGAAAAACAATTTAAAACTTGAATATGTTTCAAAATTTTTTGAACATAATGGAGATTTTTGAGGATTTTGAAGTATAATTTTAAGGATTTCGAAAGGTTTCAAGATGATGAAAAAAATGTTCTTAAGTATCCTGGGAAAATTTAAAATGATTTTTCATAATCTGGAAGATAACCTTTTCAACTTTGCAGAATTAAAAAAAAATTGGAGAAATTCCAATAATTTTCAAATACATTTAGAAGGATTAGAACTTTTAAAACGATTGAAAAATAATTTAAAATTCGAAAAGATTTGAAAAAATTTAAAACAAAATGTAATTTTCTGAAGAGTAAAAAAAATGTCGATGCTTTTTTAAGAATTTTGAAAGGTTTCAAGTAAATAAAACACTTTTCTTAAAATTCCTGGGAAAATGATTAATGATTTTTTATTTTGAAAAACTAATTTTCAAAGAAAATGAAAAAATTGTTTTTTTAAATTTCAGAAGATTGGTTAAAAATTACTCTGTTATGGATTTTCTATGATTTTATTTTTCGAAAGGAGTATTTGAACGGATTGAGTACAGAACTAGATATCGAAAACATTGATCAAAAATAGGCTCATTGTATAAAAAACCTTAAAATATCGAATAGACATTGTGGCTATCCAAAGCCGATTTTGAAAACCCATGAAATTTTAGTCTGAAAATTCTCGGTGGTTTTCTCAGATTTGGCCAACTTTTTTATGTCAAACTTTGTTTAATTATATTCAGAAACATAATATCTCATAAGCATGATTTTATTTTAGTTTTACACTAAAAATTTAATTTTGTATCGCAATCCGCAGTCAAGCCTGGTCCTATTTTTTGGTGATTGCCAACTTCCACATCCATTTCCTCGAACCTACGTAACTTTTTCTGATCAAACTTTTTTTTCTCAATTCAACATCACTCGGAAGCAGATATTTGCTTTCTCTTTAGACAATGATTTTGATTACACAGAATGTTTTTTCGCTCTTTTAAACAATCCCTGTTTTGTTGGCTCTCTAATTCTGTACTGCCACCCTTCATTTGTTAATTTAACATTCAAAAATTCAAATTTAAAATATAAAAAAAACTTTAAGTAATACAAAGCCAATCAGGTTTTCAACAACAATGGTTGCGAGAATTTTAAGACATATCGTTACACCACTTTTTTTAGATGGGATTCCTAAATCTTGACTCACATCTACAAAAAAAATGGAGGCAATCGAGTTTAAAGGTGTTTTTGACCCCAGAATCGTACAAAACTTTCTTTGTATTCGATCCACGTCAACCTGGTTTGGAATTCACTCTACAAGATCTTCACGTTCCTGATATGTACAATGTACTAAGTCCTTTTAAACCTTAAAAAAGTTATAAATCTTCTCCCAGGAGGCAGGGGGACAATTCGTCAGTCCCTTACGTGTTCGCGCTTTCTGTGTCCATTGGAGAAAAAGGACGAAGACGAAAGTATGCTAATTTTTCCAGTTGAGAGAAAGGCCAGGAATAAAGAAAAAGGATCCAGGAAAAAGGGACGGGGTGAAGAGCGGTGCTGACAAAAGAGAATTGGTCGAAAGGAAAGATGAACTTCTTTTTGCCACCACTCTGCCGAAACAAGTGCTTCTTTCTTCTGGACTGCAAGCAATTTAAAAGTCGATTCTTAAAAGCCTTCGAACCTCAAGCGAATGCTTAAAATGTGTGAACATTTTTGTAATTTTTAGAGTGATTTTTTCAATTTTTTTTCTAGTTCATTCAACTTTACGAAACTCTCCCAGTTTTAATTTTAAGGGTATTCAAATCGGACTGTTTCTGATCAATTTATGTTGAACTGAATATAAATTCAGTTGTATTCCAAATTTTATGATGTGACGAAATTTGGTGGATTTATTATACGATCCGAGCGATAAGGTCAATGATTACAATAATTACGAGGAAATTTTGAGTAAAAATATAAAAACCTTTAAACAGGAAAGATCCATTATTCAGTTGAATTGGCCTTGATGACAGTTACATTATTTTAAATTCTTTGAATTTTTTACATTCCTTGAACTATTTTAAATTCACTGACATTCTTTTGAATACACTGCATTTTTTTAATTCACTGGAATTCTTTTTGATTAAATCATTACAAATTTCTTTGAAGTCTATTAATTCACCTCGAATTCCTTTGGAAATCTTTGAATCCTTATTCTTGAATTCAGGTGTACATCAAAATTCCTCGTGATTAAGCCCTTGCTTTGAATTAAATAGAATTTAACTTCAATTCTTTCGATTTAATGAATGATTCATTCAGTTATTCTTTATTATCATTAAATCTTCAGGCATCTCATATTTAGACAAATATCTCCAATTGAATTAACCAAAGTCAAAGAATTTGACTGAAAAAATAGTGTATTTTTTATATTAAAATACCGAATTGTTGGGTTCAAATGCAAAGCGAGGAAAATAGCCACAGTTTTAAATATAATAAATAAAGAAATCTGAGTACGATTTAGAAAAAGAGGAATCTGTACCTAATTGTTTATTTGTCATTATTTATTTAATATTTTGCATTTCTTCTTGTGCTTTAGAAACTATCGTAATTTTTATGCCAATCTTATCATTAAAGATTTTTTTCGATGTGGGTGAATTTTGTTAAAGGGTTCGTACAAAAATTACAACAGACGATTTTGAGTGAGAGGGTAGCGGGGGATTGGAAGATCTTATGTGACAAAAATTTTTTCACTTAAATTATATATTCAAAGATATTACAACTGAGAGTAAAGATCAGCAGAAATTCGACACGTTCAAGTAAAAGTGTTGCATTTTCAACAAAGAAATAAATTTTTAACCAAATAGTTGATTTTTCAACCAAGAAGACTAATTTTTCATCAAATAGATTAATTTTCTACGAAAGAAGACGAATTTTCAACAAAAGAGTTACATTTTCATCCCATTTTGATTTTTAGGCTGCGTTTTGTTGTCCCGAAAAGCAGGCGGAGTTGGAAAAGTGTATAAACTAGTCGTCCCGAATTTTCGGGACGACTAGCCCAACTTGTGAAAAATATTTGAGTAATCATCTATAATTTCAGGATGACGAGATACGTCGTTATTTTTAACCAAAAAAAAAGATAAATTTTCGAAAAGATACATGTATTTTTAACCAAATAGTTGAATTTTCAACTAAGATAGGTAATATTTTAACTCAAAAATGGAGTGGTTTTATTTATTAGTTAAAAATATTAATTTCCAATGAAAGAAAAACGAATTTTCAACAAAATAGTTTTATTTTCCACCAAAAACATTAATTGTGAACGAAGAAAATTAATTTTCTACCAAGAAGAAGAATTTTTCAACAAAATGCATGAACTTTTAATCAAATAGTTGAATTTTCAACTAAAAAAGATTGATTTTCACCTGAAATGGAATAGTTACATTTTCAGTTAAAAAATCAATTTTCAATTAAAAAAAAGAATGTTCAACAAAGTGCGTGCATTTTCAGCCAAATAGTTGAATTTTCAACTAAGATAGATAAAATTTTAACCATAAATGGAATGTTTAAATTTTCAGTTAAAAAAATGAATTTTCAATCAAATGAAAAACAAATTTTCAACAAAATAGTTTTATTTCCCACCAAAAAGATGAATTTTCAACAAATAAGATTAATTTTCCACCAAAAAGAAGGAATTTTTAACAAAATACATGAATTTTTAACCGATTAGTTGAATTTTCAACTTAAAAATATTGATTTTCACCTAAAATTAAATAGTTAAATTTTCAGTTAACACATCAATTTTCAATTAAAAAACGAATGTTCAACAAAGTGCATGCATTTTCAACCAAATAGTTGAATTTTTACCTAAGATAGATAAAATTATAACCATAAATGCAATGTTGGAATTTTCAGTTAAAAAAATGAATTTTCAATCAAATGAAAAACAAATTTTCAACAAAATAGTTTGATTTCCCACCAAAAAGATGAATTTTTAACAAATAAGATTAATTTTCCACCAAAAAGAAGGAATCTTCAACAAAATACATGAATTTATAACCAAATAGTTGAAGTTTCAACTTAAAAAGATTGATTTTCACCTAAAATTAAATAGTTAAATTTTCAGTTAAAACATCAATTTTCAAATAAAAAACGAATGTTCAACAAAGTGCATGCATTTTCAACCAAATAGTTGAATTTTTAACTAAGATAGATAAAATTTTAACCATAAATGCAATGTTGGAATTTTCAGTTGAAAAAATGAATTTTCAATCAAAAGAAAAACAAATTTTCAACAAAATAGTTTTATTTCCCACCAAAAAGATGAATTTTCAACAAAGAAGATTAATTTTCCACCAAAAAGAAGGAATCTTCAACAAAATACATGAATTTATAACCAAATAGTTGAAGTTTCAACTTAAAAAGATTGATTTTCACCTAAAATTGAATAGTAGTTAAATTTTCAGTTAAAACATCAATTTTCAATTAAAAAATGAATGTTCAACAAAGTGCATGCATTTTCAACCAAATAGTTGAATTTTTAACTAAGATAGATACAATTTTAACCATAAATGCAATGTTTGAATTTTCAGTTAAAAAAATGAATTTTCAATCAAAAGAAAAACAAATTTTCAACAAAATAGTTTTATTTCCCACCAAAAAGATTAATTGTGAACGAAGAAAATTAATTTTCTACCAAAAAGAAGAGTTTTTCAACAAAATGCATGAACTTTTAATCAAATAGTTGAATTTTCAACTTAAAAAGTTTGATGTTCATCTGAAATGGAATAGTTACATTTTCAGTTAAAAAATCAATTTTCAATTAAAAAAAGAATGTTCAACAAAGTGCATGCATTTTCAACCAAATAGTTGAATTCTCAACTAAGATAGGTAAAATTTTAACCATAAATGAAATGTTTAAATTTCCAGTTAAAAAATGAATTTTCAATCAAAAGAAAAGCAAATTTTCAACAAAACAATTTTATTTCCCACCAAAAAGATGAATTTTCGACAAAGAAGATTAATTTTCTACCAAAATAGAAGGAATTTTTAACCAAATACATTAATTTTCAATCAAATAGTTGAATTTTCAACTAAAAAAGATTGATTTTCACCTGAAATTAAATAGTTAAATTTTTAACTGAAAAAAAAGGTTTTCAGTTAAAAAAAGCAATTAAAAATTTTTAAAACGAATTTACAATAAAATGGTTAAAAATTTAGTTCTATTAATTCAGTTTGCATCTAATTGGAAAAACGAGAAGAAGGGGAAAAGAGAGGAATATAGGAAAGACTATAAAGCCTGTGATAGATAAATAGCAGTTTTAACCCTTCATACATTAAAAAATAAATGTCTAAATAAACAATGAAGTTCCCTAAGTTCATAAAATCTTATTAAGATTTTGCGTCACATAGCTGGGCAGCGTAAGCTGGGGCTTAGCGGCTCATGTGGGAGAAAGCTAGGCACCCTTGATTCTGCATTTCCGAATGCAATATATTTTTCTTCTAGGTAAAAAATACATAGGCTTGCAACCACACACTGGAAAACTTCAGTTGCAAAACTTAGAAGAAGTAACATCGTGTTTCAAATATAGAATTAAGGATGCGCTGCTTTCCCCCACATATGCGCCGCTTAACCCCAGTTTATGGCATTATTTAATGATGAATTTATTTCGATGATGAAGATTCTAAAGTGAAAGAGAAAATACAAGGTCCGAAATACTAATTTTAAATAAACAACTACAGATTCAACTCCTTTTTTTAAAATTGCATATTGATATTTATTTATATATTTAAAGCAATGAATGGGCTAAGCCCTTTCGTGCAAGACTTTTTCTTAGATATGTGTATTAGATATTTTCTTCAAATTTTGTTATAGTTAACACTCCCTATTTTTCTTGATTTTATCAAATCTTGTTAAGATCCGAGGTTCGATAAAAAATACTCGTATTGTTAACCACATAGAATATTAAATACATAAAAATGATTTAGTATAGACCCTTTTTTTAAACAGACAATTTTAAAAAAAATAATATTGAAATATTTGAAATCCTTTAGGCCCTTACAACCTGGTATAGAGAAAGAGCCGACAGTTAATATCTATCCGAACTTTATGTTTCCTCCTAATCAAATTTATTCCAGAGAATTAAAAAATTCTGAGCCTCTTAAAAGTGGCGAGAAGACAATGTTGGAATGTAGCTCCACATGAAAGAAACGCAGACATGCATCTATCTCGTTTGTCAGGTAGCAGCGTTTACAAGATAGCCACGTCTGCAATAGGGTCTCAGCTATAAATTTCGCAACTTTGTCCAATTAAATAGCTCGTGGGTCATAAACGCAGAGAAATAGTCAGACGAAGGCGAAAAACGAGGAGCAGAAAAAAAATCACGAAGATTAAAGACTGTTCGTAAAGGACCTAAGGACTGCTCTACGACCTTGGTTGGAAAACAAACGATGGGCTTTCAGAGATCTTAATAGGCGAGCAAAAAGGATTCGAGAGCTTAACAAACCTCCTTTTTGAGGATGATTCCTGTGGTGTTCTATTTTGACTCTTCTGTCGTTAGCATAATTAAAGAATGGAGAAATGAATCTTCAGGATCTTTTTAAGATTTTGGTACACAAAGAAAAATATCAAAGAACTCCTCCACTGTTCACTGGATAGGTAAGATTGATAAATTATACATTAGGCTCATTCAATAAATTCTTCAAGGTCTGGCGAATCCAGAAGAATTGGCATATGAATAAGAGATTTAAAAGCGTCAAAAAGTCCTTTTGAGATTTTCCGTACTGCGCACTACACTCTTAAGAAGAAATGATTCAGTTCACTTTCACTCCAGTCAAGACGAAAAAAGTCAAGTGGTTGAACTCGAAGATAAGAGCAATTTTATTGCTTAAAACTTTCAAATCGACATATTATTGTAGCTTAAGAACCCTCGAGAAAATTAAAGTAGAGCCACACCTGTTATTAAGAAATAACTGAAAATTGCATATATTGTTTACACGTTCGCGTAGATTACTCGTTTCGAGTAGAAGATTGCGTAAACATGTTTACCAAATGATTTTTAGAGGATGAAATAAACTTTTAATTGAACCCTCATCGAACCTTCCATGACCAATAGTTTATGACATATGAATTTGTTAATTAAGGATGCCCCTTCGCTGAATAAGCGACATACGTAATAAATTTTTATTGCTATAAAAAAATATTCTCTTTCTCTTTATAGATTCATAAAGTCGAAGGTCTGCTCAATATGAAAGGATTTTTTTTGGTAATGAAAATCCAAAACCTGTGGGATTGGGGGTGAGTGGATTTGTTGAAGTTACACTTTCAGTAAGTTATCATTTGGTGAATCTATTAGAGGATAGAGCTTCTTCAAGGAAAACTGTTTATCGAATTTAAAAAAATTCAATTTTTAGTTTTAGCTGAAAATTGTGCAATAACAATTTTTTTCTTACTAACATTTATCGAAAAAATCTGAAATGAATAGAGAATAACCAAGGGCCAACAAGGATGTCGAATATTGTTTCAACAATTTTCAATCTGTTATGGTTTTGTTGTGAAAAAGTATTGTTTAAACAATACTAATAAACAAAATAACACAATTTAAAATAAAAATACATTAATTAACATGCAAAAAATTAAAGGCTGAAATATCAGTTACACAACGGGACCAAATACAATAAAAAATCCTAATTGGTTTCTGAGTTAGCTTAAGTTGTTTAACCGAAAGATAAGTAGCTGCCGGCGGCCACCCAGCGGGCAGCGCGAAGACTCGCTCGTGGCTTCCACAATCTGTCGTGGGCGGCTAAAAAAATTAAGTCCTAAGTCGGAAACCAATAAATATATTTTATTTTTCTTGGACTCTTTTTGCAACTGAAATATCAGACTCTACTTGTGTTAAATTAAAATTTTGTTTAGTTCTAATAATATTAAATACACTAATGTTATTATTTTAATATATAAACATCTATATTGAATTTTCAACAATCAGTAGCTAAAAAATGAATGAAACTTTCATCATTCATGAGCTAAACATCATTTTTCACAATTTCTATCATTATTTAAGGCTATTATTAAATAAAGTTTATAAAAATTGTTTAAAAACATTTTTTACAATGAAACTATTGCAGATGGTGAATTGTCAAGAAAATAATTGAATTTTTTTTTAAATCTGACAAACTCTTCTTCTTGAAGAAGCACTATACTTTAGCAGATTCACCAAATGAGAACTCACTAAAAGCGTAACTTAAAAAAATATTACTGTAAAAAAAATCCCCAACCCCCCACCCTGCTAATTTTTGATTTTCAGTATTAAAAAATCCTTTCATACTCAGCCTGCCTTTCACTTTTTGGATATATAAAGAGAAAGTAGATATATGTTTTTTTATAACAATGAAAATTCATTACATACGTTGCTTATTCAGCGAAGGCGCGCCCTTAATTAACAAATTCATATTACATAAACTATTGATCGTCGTAGGTTCGACGAGGGCTCAATTGAAAGCTTATTTTATCCTCTAAAAGCTATTTGTTATACATATTTACGCAATTTTCTACTAGAAACAAAGAATCCACGTGAGCGATGTAAAAAATGTTTACAATTTTCAGTTATTTGTTAATAAGAAGAGTGGCTCTATCTTTAATTTTCTTGAGCATTTCTGAGCTTCAGTACTACGTCTAAAAATTGCTGTTATCTTCGAGTTCCAGCACAAATGATAATTTGACTGGACTATTTCTTAATTATGCCATGTATGACCCGTAGGGTGAGAAAATTAAAATCGTTTAGAAAAAATGTATTGCAAAGTTTCATTAACAATTTTGGATTTCGTTTAGTTATAACAAAATGAATAAATTTTTTCTTCGATTTACAAAGGTTTCTGAAGTTCCTCTACTTTATAAATTAAGGATTAGTATAAATTAGTACAAATGTCTTCAGTGAATTTCTAAAGTAATTTATTAAAAACAATTTATTATTCGCGGTGGCTACTGAAATTTATGAAAAAATCACCGATATTTTCCAGTTTGCAAGGATTTTTCCCGATCTTCAAAATGAAAAGAGTTCAGACGCTGAAAAATGTGTTGTTCAAGGTATAACATTAAGCATTTTACAATGAAACAAAAATTTACTACATAAGAGTATGAAACCCAAAAAATTTTACAATCTACAAATGAAAATTAGTTGAATGTTTCTTCTAATTCAAACTCAAAACTATTACAATTTAGGAGTTTTTATTCTGAATTTTTTAAACTGGAAAAAATGTCAGTAGGCACTAAATTCACTGCTGAAAAAGTTTAAATAAAAAAAATTTGAATTGACTTAGAATTGTACAATATAAAATCAGAAGTATTCCACATATTATGCAGTTTGAAACTGGAAAACTGCAAAATTGAAATCTTCCAAACTTAATGACGTCAACATTAAACAATTCCGAAAATACATTGAAAGTTGTGCAGTCTCAAAATGTTTTAATATTTTGGATGAATCATAAAAAATATTTTGAATTTCAATATTTCTGAATTAAATAATTTGAAACTAAAGAATTGAAAGCTTATCAATTTTAGAATAATAAGGCGATCAAAACTGCATCATTTTTTAATTTAAAATGTTCTAAATTACACATTTAAACTTGAATATTTCAAAAATGCAAAAATTTTCAATTTTTTAAGATTGTCAATCTACAATTTCAAATCGAACTCATTCGAAATAGGTTATTCTATTAAAATTTTGGAAAATTCTCGGTACAGTGGCCACCTGATTTCGAGTATTAATTTTACTTCTTATTTAAAAAGCTTAGAATCATCAATATCCATAGCTTTAACACTTTCAACACAGAAAACCCAGAAGTAAATTTTTGCTACGTAAACATTGTAACCATACCCAATGTGATAAGTATATCTCAATATTTTTTTATTTGATTAGCGATTCCAAATAGCATCATTTTAATAATTTATTATATGAAAAAATGGTTTAAGAGATGACACATTGATAAAAGTGTTTTACATCTTCCTCATTCGAAAGATTAAAACTACTATTTATACCTTTACTTGGAGACTAATGAACTTCTAAATACAAGTTTATTCGACGAAAAATTTCAAGGTTTGAATATTTTCATTAGTGACAGTTTTCATGAGTTATGTAACTCCTACATTAACGAAGTGACATGAATTTCCATGATGGACTAACAAACTTCGCAAGTAGAATAATCGAATAATGATGAGATTAATGACAATGAGTCATGGCAGAAAATAAGGAGACGTGCTGATGCAGATATATCAAAAGGCTTCCGTTCTTTCGCGATAAATCACTCCTCCACAGTATTTGGCATGATGCCAGAGATTCCTTCTCCAGGTACATAAACCATTTCTAAGATCTACAAGAAAAAATCCTACCCGCCATTTACAAATTATATACATTAAGGAATAATTAATTGCAAGTAATTAAATCAAGTGATCTTTATCTCTTTCCCCAAAATTACTCTCCTCTAATTAGGGCTTCCTAACTTTGAATTTGTTATCTGAAAAAAGGAATGCTCATTTCTTGTTATTCTTATACTTTTGAGTTGAAAAGACCCTTGAGGAATATCTTTTCGCACTTTTTATAGCCAGTCTGATTGGCGTCAAAGTGTAAATAAGCAACCCTCCGAATGACGATGGAGAAAGCTCTCAAGATTCTTTTGCTTCGATTTTATTATTATTTTTAGTCATTAGGTCTCTTCTTTTTTCTTCACGTCATAGAATTCCTGCCTTCACCTTTTTGCCCCCCTAACAAGGATACGGCCCCAAAATAAACTCTCGAAACTTTTCTTCCTGAGAGGTCGATGGCCCAAGTGAATCTTCAAAACACGAGCGTCTTCTTTTTGTTCCAGGGTTCAGAAACCCTTTTATACTTTGATTATTTATATATTCAGGGCGCAACAAGTCATTCTTTTTCTTTTAGACTGCAACAACGTTTTAAACTTTAATCTTTACTGAACTCTTAATTAAAAAGTGATGTTTAGTTTCTAATTAAACTCACTTTCATATACACGATACGCAAGAAAAAAAACAAGAACGCAGAATATCAGGATTCCCATGACACTATTAAATATATTCCAAAAAGTCCGACTGCCATTTTAGACAGATAAAATGTAATCCTCTATTAATTAAGGAGTGAAGCGCACATTCTCGTTTAAGCAGAACGTCTTTGAAACGGAAAAGTATTATTTGAATATTTTATTTTCTGTGTTATTTTTATATCTTAAGTATTAAAATCGGCATTCTAGGACAGTAGGTCTACTAAGAATCCTGGTTTACGATAATTTTGAAGAGGATTCAGACAGATCAGGGCTTCTGGACCAGTTTGGTCTCGTTAATTAACTCATGAAATGCGAGCAAGGCTGAAGAAAGCCATTCATGTCTGCGTGAATACCCCCTTCAATAAAGGCTTCGTCAGTCAAATAACCCTTGCACGATCGGACATCGCATGTGGTTAGCATAATTGCACCATAAACATGCAAAACTGGCTTCATCGTTTTCGTTTGGTTCATGATGTCATCAAAAAACAGCATTTCCCTTTCAGCAACTCCCATCCTCCAATCGAATATTTGCTGTTTTTAGATCATTCGTGTTGCACTTTGCTTTTTATGGCGACTCATATTGTGTATCGATACTTAGTGATACGACTGCATTTTTCCTCGATTGTAAGGTGCAAGATGGTGACTTATATATCATCAAAATACTTTTTAATCCCAGAAAAGCTTTTAATTTTTGAATTATACGAAAGAAATTTTATGAAGGGTGGAGTAGAGTGGAAAAGAAGTCCCATTGGGATCCCGGTTCAAGTCCCGCTAAAGTAATGCGTATGAGATAAAGCAGTACTCAAGTACCAACTTCCCTTACAAATTTTCAAAGCCTTTGATATTTATGTCCCCAAAAAGGTACTGCTGGAATCGGTCTAAAGTACCTAAAAGTTCAAAATCTGTCCGTTTCACCAGGACTTTTTTTGGAAAAACATACCGGGGAAGGCTCACTTAATTTTTTTAGCAAAAGTTTTTTAGGATAAAACTACCGGAAAAGTCCCGCTCAATTATTTTTTAATTATTGTTATTATTTGAGGTTTTTAAGACTTGAAAAATAATAACATGAGAAAACGAGATGGACTGAACTTCTGAAAAGTATTGGACTACTCATGCCGAATTTCGTGACGATAAAACGCTTCCATCATGTTGACAAAATTTAATTGATGAATTTTCAATCAGAAATTGTTGAAATCTATTTGAAATAGTAATATTTTGCAAAATTGCAATTGAAAACAATAAATGTGTCATAAAAACCCTTGCCTATTTTGAACAAACTTAGAATTGTTAAACGAAGGACCTCGCACAAAAAAACTAGTCATGATTGGTCCAAGTCTTTTTTGGAGATTTCTTCTAGTTTCATAACCTCAAAATCAATGAGTTTGAGTCAAATTCACCGAAAACCACTTTCCCATTTGCTTTGTGCGGGGTCTTTTACACGGAAAGCTTTTCAAAAATGAACTATTATAAATATTTAAACTCAAAGCCCCAATAAAGCAAACAACTTTAAATTCAGGGTATTCAAAGTTAAACAGATTACATTCGTAAGCCTTCTCAATTTTAAATAACAAGCCTTCAAAAATAAATAATTATTATCGAGGAGTTAAAACTTCAGCATTTTTAAAATTGGTCAAATTTTGAATAAAGCTTTCGAATTTTTAAATAAAATCTTCAAGATTAAAACATTTAAAGTTGAACTTCCTCAAAACTTTATGGGATTACATTGATATAAGCATTTCAACGTGTAACGTTCAAAATCAAACCAATTTCAAAAGTTCCAATCTTCAAATTTCGAATGGCAGTACACTCAAAAGGCCTTTAAAATAAAATGTTTTCCAATTTTAAAAGATTATAAGATACAACTTATAATTCGATACTTTAAAAATTTGGTAATTTTGAAATCTGCAGGTTCACAGTTCAAATGTGTACTATAAACGTAATGTATATTAAAAAAGATTTTTTAAAACAATTTTTCATTAAAATATACTGAAAAGACGAAAAATAATTCGATAAGTAGAAAGATATGGAAATGGGAAGGTGCACGGAAAATTAGGCAATACTGGTATATAATAATAATATAATAATGCAAGTAACACTGAAAATGGCTTGTGAAATAATAATAATAATAATGTGACTAAAAATAAAAGCGTCGGGCGTAAATATTAAAGCTTGTGTTTATATGATGAAGATATATTATTATTATTATTCCACTAGCCATTTCCAGTGTTACTTGCATTATTATATTCACACTCACTAGTATCACCTAATTTGCTGCACACCTTAGGAATTTCCATCTCTTTTTGATTACCGAATTATTTTTCGTCTTTTCAGTATAGGTATACCATTAAGCCATTTCCCTTTCGGGGTAGGCGTGACACTACCCGATTCGGGTAGTGTTTCTAGGTTGATAACTTGTAGTAAATAACTACAAGTGTGGGCTCACCACACCCACGATGTGCCAACAGCACTCAGTTTTCTCGAATGGTCACCCATCCAAGTGCTAACCGCGCCCAACGCTGCTTAACTTCAGTGATCTGACGAGAACTGGTTTTTTCAGCGTGGTATGGCTGTTGGTTAAGTAAATTTTAATGAAAGTTTCTTTTCAGAAAATCTTTTTTAATATATATTATTTTATGCTTTCCAGTCTTTTGCAAATATGCAATTGCAATCTTTATAACATCATATTTTTAAATATATGGTAGTAAGGAAAATACTTTTTAGTCAAATATATGATTCTATATTAATTTGATATATAATTTCTCATTCTGTTCATTTCTGCCAAAGCACTGTTGTTGCATGGTTTCTTTCCACCTATTTTAAATGATATATATTATATATTATTATTAGGGTTTGGTAAAATGTAATGTCATTCTCATGTATCAAATTCTTATTTATTTCTGAAGAAGATTTGGTTTTTGCATTTCCATATCAAGTCCGAAAATTGTCTTTATGATGGGGACGTGGCGTTTGAAGAGGGAGTCGTTGCAACTCAAATTTTATATAATTATGTATTGTCATTTAAAGAACAAGAAATTTAATTAATGTATAGAATTCCTGAAAATAAAACAAGAATTCAACGATGAAATTTGGACAAACACCTCAAAATGCTCCTATTGCAATTCCTAAAAACAAAAAAATTTGTTTCTTTACACAAAAATAAAAAAGAGGAATTGGTTGGTTGCCTTCTCATTTTTCTTTCCTCTTTTTTATTTTTGTGCAAAGAAACACATTTTTTTTTAATTTAATATTTTTTGGGCGAGCTGGAAAAGGAAAGGGGACATGGCTTGTGCTTGGATGCATAACACTACCTATATACATACTAGCATACATACATAATCTGATACATTTCCATGGATATCCATATCCTTGGGGTTTTTTGAAAATAATAAAAAACTTTTTTTGAGGGGGACGAGGGCGCCGCGTTTAGATGGGTCGTCATGGAAATTTAAATTTGATATAATTTGGTATTGTCATCGGAAATAGGTATGTATGCAAAGTTTCAAGTCGATTGGATACGTGGAAGTGTGTTGAAATTGAAATAAAAGATTTTACTCTCACAAAAATTACCCAAATAGCAAGTAAAATGAAAGCTTGTAAAATAAAAAAATTTCATGCGTCCAAAGTTAAAAATTCTTTTTATTGGAATCGTGAAAAAATTGAAAAAATTCCAACAGAAACATAACAATTTTATTGATTTTAATTCATGGTTTCCAAACCTCAGTAAGATCATCAGTATTAGTATCAGTATATTATTTTGGGAGTGAAGAGAGCAAAAATTTCAACAAACTGCACAGAAAAACGCCGATCCTCAAAAGTATAGTGATTCGGTGTTGTTTTGAGTTGCAGCAAAAATGAGACACCGGAGAATGATAATGCAGCTATGTTCATGTGATAGCTTTACACTAGAGGTATTCTCATTTTGAGAAAAAAAATTTTATTTCGAGAACATAACAAATGAGCTGCAACAAAGATGATCCCGCTGTTTTTTCTATGTGATAAATACATCCTATCTAGTATACGACGACCTATGTACGTTTAAGTATATACAAGTCAAGTACTGCTTAACTTTTATAGTTTATTACACACTAGGAATGTACTTAATTTTACACAATTATATTAAACACACGATTACCAATTATATTTGAATTCCTCATTTGAAATTTAAAGCAGTAAGATAAAATATTTAGTTCAAGATTCTTTAAAAAATGAGAGTTTTTTGCATGCAAATGAGGGTAAGTAGGTCTGATTTTCCGAGATAAATATTTGCTTCAGAGTTATGTGTATTCGAGTAGAGCATTTTACGTTGAAGACCTACATGCACTGGTATCCTGCCTTTCTAAAGGAGAGGTTGATCTGAAGTGTCAGTAAAACATTGCTCGAGCGTCTATGCACAAACGTGGCATGAATGAATTAGTCAAATTATGTTTTGTGTCATTTGAACAAATAGAGTATAGGCATAATTTACAAATAGAAATGGAAAATCCCAGATTTCTATTACTTTATTTTTTTACTTATTTAGTAATATTTTACTACGTACTGCGTCCTCTCTAAATCTAAAAATTCGTAAAGTTCTACGAACTCAATTATACAGAAAAGTGAACCACTAAAGATAAGTAGAAAATTACTGATTCAATTAGAAAAATTTTCACCAATTTATATTTAGAGATATTGACTGGCCTAGTTATTTCGTTGAAAATACGACTCTGCATGTTTTCTCAGTTGAGAAACGCGATTTCTTGATTATATAAATTTACATTAATATTTCAGGCTTATGAGTATGTAAATATATCATTCCTTCGGAGTTTGGATAATTCTCTAATTTGCAATCGTTTCAAAACAGGAGCATTCCATTTTTTAAGACTTTGCAATTTTACATTTTGTTCTAGCTGATATCACTTTTAGTTATTAAAAGAGCTCTTTAATGTAAGTCACATATCAAATGTTTCTTGAGAATAAAATATTTGAAAATATAATTTATACTACGACGATACCGGTACAAATAGCCGGATGTTGTCGGCATACAAATAGCGGGACCTCGAATATGCGGCTACATGTATCGAAATTTCGATACGAATAGCTGCATTTTGTCAATATGAGTTGATAGTAACAATATCGTAATAATATTTAATATATTATATATATTATATAATATATAATAGCCTTAATAATATTTTCAATGTTTATAAAATCATTATTTTTGGCGGAAAACGTTGAGAAAAAAAATATTCTGTAGGCTAGTGACGCATTATAGTTATAATTAAATTTATTGGGATAATAAAAATTAAATATTACTATATTTTACTCTTTGATTGTTACACGAGGAAAATTGGAAATGTATACAAATATGAATTTTATTGAGAAGGAACGGTTTAAAACTTTAAATTCATGTATGATGTTTTTGTAGGAGTAAATGAGTTAACTCCTATATTTTTCGAGGGTGTTACAGACATACTTTTTAATAATTTATAATAAATTCTGAATAACTTGAAATTCTTTTACATTAATGCAAAATTTATTTAATTGATAACCAAGTAATGTTAAGCAATTGTGAAAGTATCAAATATGTTCCGTGCGAAATTGATATATCAACAGGAAATTAAAAAAAATCTTATCTAAAATAAAAATTTTGTGAAGAATTTATTTTCTGATCACCAAGACTCAAATACACAAAAACTGTAAATATTTTGTCGGTACGAATACAAACTACCTTCATACCTTTTTAAATGTTTATGCAATAATTATATTTGAAAGTTAATACTGATGCAATGAATAATTGCAATTTTACAGGTGAGCACCGCATTATTGTTTTGAATTAATTGAACTAAATAAACATAAAATGAAACCGTTTTACTATTTTTTACACTAAAACAATTAGAGATGAATAGAAATGTTAATTTTTTTGGAAATAAAAATGAATTTAATATGAATTTCATATATCGCATCATATATTTTGTTGAAATATTAACAAACAATTTAATTTTCAAATATTTGTTGAGATTGTCAATATGATAAAACGAAGTACACCAGTATATGTCATGAATATGGAAAGTAATTATTCCACCTTGTGGAGGACGCCAGCTAAGTATAGTTTTACATGAAATTAACAAATATTATGTTTAATTAACTTTTAATTCAATTAAAAAAGGCCCGGTCTAGTATCACGGAATTTTCCATGAGACTAACCGTCTAGTATAGCCCTGGACAAGCCGGAAATGGGTTAGTGCTACAGAAAATTCCGTAATAGGAGACAGTTTGTAAAATAACCGGAATTTCAAAAAATTTGAAATACTTCACAAGTATTTTGAATTAAAAAAACCCTCTTATTAAATGTTTAAAACACAAGCTTTTAAATAAAAAAATTCTTTTACAAAAAAAAGTCTTTTACATTTCTGTAAAATTAAAGCTATATTGCCAGTTATTTTAGATAACGAATTTAATTTTCTATAATCTTTTAAAAGTATTCGTTGTATTTAATAAAAAACAGGTAAGAATGTAATTATTTTCGACAGTGTACATAAAACTAGCTGTTAATTCGATATTGAGTGTTTCCTTTTTGTTTTTACTTTTAAATTGCATGGTGCTCATTTGATGAGCACTTTGCTTCCTCATTATGATTAATTAGCAAATTGCTTCCTCATAGAGGATGCATGAATGATTTTTTAAATCATTTTAAATTAAGAAAGAAAATATTTAAAAATAAAATAATAGAGGGTGCTCTGACGGGGTTTCCCAATCATCATAAAAATACAAGAATTCAATTAGGTCAATCAATTCGTTTCGAGTTAAGGAATCTTTTATGTTTTAGCATCATCTTTGAATGATTTTAATGAGAAAGGTTTTACTGCTCATAGAAATTTATCAAATATTATAAATGACAATAACTTTTTCAGTCTTCAATATAATTTTATTAATATTATAGGTCAATTGATTCATCTCAAGTTGAGGATTTTTTTATATTCTTGCATAAACTTTGAATTATGCTAATAAAATAAGTTTTAATATAACAAACAGGTTTAATTTTTTCGGACTTTGTATTAAACATTTATTAATTGAGGGACGTTCAATTAAACAAATACATTTTTGTTTTGAAAGTTTCCTCTATGAGTAAGTAAAATTACTATATATATTTTATTAGCTTTTATGTTATGACCCATTTTATATTCTTCATAATAAATCCATATGGAGTGCCGTGTACAAATATTTTTGTGAAACCAACTCGGTATTTTGTATTGTCAATATTTTTCACATGACTACGGTAACCCAATTTTTTTGTCTGGTTGAGTAAATATTCGGTGCTTGTCAAATGTAATCATTATCGACATATTTTAGAACTTTCAGGTAAAGAGTAGAGGTGAATTTTGTATATATGTATAAAGAAAGAACGCTGAAGAAATATTCAGTTATTCAGTTACATAGCTGAGAAGCAATGTAATTGAAAAGTTATTCAACATTAATAGCCATGCCAATTTTAATTGTTGTCTTTCTCTGTTACTTTGCTTACAGTAGTGCATGTACAATTATTGATCCTGAATATCCCTTGCCAGTAGCTCTGGGTGAGTTTAACAATATATTTAATATATATATATATATATATATATATATTTATATTTATATATAATAATAATAAGATTTTTAAATTTGCTGCGTAAGAGGAAAGTCATTTAAAGTTTCGAAAAATTAGCTCACGCAGCAATATGATAAATTAAATTTTAATATTCTACTTAAAAGTGTACAGAAAAATAGTTTATATCCACAAGACCTGATTGACCACATCAAAAAATCTTGTTTTTTATAAAAGCTTTTGTAACTTCAATAAACTTCTTCGCCATGTTATAAGTATATATTTTTTACATGTTGCATTCAGCCAATTCTTGTTCTTACCAAAAAAATAATTTTTTATAGCGAGGTAATAATTTAACAGCTATTAAAAATTAGTAAATTGATTTACAGACAAATGTATTGTAACACTTACGAGTTACAATGGGAAGCACGAAGAAACGTCGAGGACATATGCATGTTCAGGCAATATACCAACAACCGTCAAAGACCCTTACTTCAGTGTAAAAAAAGATGGCGTCGGTAAGTAAATTTATTTCTGTGCAGATTTAACAATATTATACAGTTTTTCTGTAATGAAAAAATCTGATCATTATAGATACTTATTGATCATTTTCCTCAATACCTTCTCAAACTTGAGTGCTTGTTTAATTATTTACTTTTGTATATTAGATTTTATAAAAATATACATATTTTACAGAAAGATGCATGATTAAATCACCAGATAAGTGGCACAAACTACAAAGATATAGATGTAAATACCATAAAAACCCATGAAGGTAATAATCGACTGAAATGCACGCCATAACCAATTTTGAATTATACGACTACCAAATACGTTTTGTGTGAACCATTCAACAACCTGTAATTTAACGTTTTTGTTTTAAAATAGTTACAACTCAGAAAAGCCTTAAACATTTTTTCATCCTAACTTCAGATTGTTTCTTTGCTTGTGTTTTCTTGCCACTTTCAAAAACGTGAACTTTGATTGATTAAATTGTTTGAATAAATAGCGATTTAATTGATTTTGGTATTCAATTAACTGAGATTCGGTAGTTAACAAAATGTAAGCAATTTTTGTTTCTTATTTGTTTAATTGCCAAGTAGTTGCATGCCGTCTACTTTGCTCAATTTTATCTGTAATACATAAAACATTATAATTAAATAAATTTATTGAATGAAATAAAAACCAAATACTATTTATTATTTAAATTTTTGCGAAGATAAAATGAAGTAAACTACCGTCGCTGCAATTTCGTTGAATCGTATTTTTTTTTATTTAGTTATTTAAGTAACAAATTTGATATTTTCAAAAAATCTTTCAAAGCATTCTTTCTACTCAAGTAAAAAAAGGTATAAACTTAATTACTGTCGGCAGTGCATATAAAAAAGCAGCAAATAGATTTTACTAGTTGGTTTGTTGTTATTCATTTTAGAAAAAAAGAAGTTCAGGGACACCTTATAGATCTGTAGCGAGTGCCCTACAAAAACAGTTTAGTGAAAGCAACTCGGTATTTGCATTGTGAATATTTTGCAAATTACTATGATGAAACAATTTTTTATCTGGATGAGTATTACAGGAGTATTGAAGTATTCATTGATTCAAAAGTTTTTTGACATTAAGAGCCATACGATTTTTAATTAATTTATTTTTCTTCTGCTTTGTTTACTGCAGTGAACGTGAAAAGTATTATAAATATCTCTTACCGACAGCCCTAAGTGTGTTCAAGAATATATTTTATGTATAATAACATCAACTGCACCATACAATATGGGATCAAGTTTTTTTTATAAAGCTTGGTTTTTTTCAATAAAATAAACAAGAATACTGTTCTGCAGCATGCAATAAAATATTAAAAAATTCTACACTATAGTAAATATTGCAGAGAATTCCATAAAACTGCGTGCTGCAGAACAGCATACTTTTTTTGGATTTTATCACCAAAAGTCAAAATGTCAAAATCGATAAAAATATACTTGATTTTATATACTGAACAACTGAAACCTGATTCTTTGTATGAACTCACCCGAACTTGATTCCATATTGTATGGAGCAGTCAAATATAGCGACTGATCCATGCAATATGGAATCAAGTTCGGGCAATATCTTATAAAGAATCAGGTTACTCCGCATAAAAAATCAGGCTTGGGTTGCTCCGTATATGGAATCAAGTATATGGAATCAAGTAGACCGGCATGCAGCATTTAACAAAATATTATGGAATTCTATACAATAATTAAAAAAAAATTTTCTGACAGTTTTGACATTTTAACCATACGAAATTAGCAGAAATTTGTGTTTCTTGTGCCTGAAGTATTCTTTATACGTAGTAACCGAAACCTGATTATTTATACAAAGTTAACCGAACTGGATTCCATATTGCATGGAGCAGTCGAGAAAGATTTTTCAATTTGCGGTGTAAAACGGAAAGCTATTTGATGTTTTGAAAAATGTATTTACAGCAATATGATGAATTGAGTTTTGAGTTTTCATTTAAAACTGCTCAGAAAAATAGGTCATCTGCACAAGAGCTGACGGACAATACAAGAAAATCTTATTTTTATTACAGCTTATCTTCAATGAACTTTTTCTTCATGTATAAATATATCCTATTTCTTCGAATCTTAAAGTGTTTACATCGTGTAATTAATTGGGTGTTGATTGATGAATACCTGTAACGAATGTCTCTCTAAATTTGTACAGCTTCTTAATGTATGGGTTTGAGGCGATAATTTATGTTTAATGGACTCCTGTGTAAAAGAAATAATTTAAAAATCTACAGGAATGACAAAAAATTTTTTTTCAGGCATTTGAGGCTTTTCTACTGTAACAATACATTCGGAAGAATTTTTATAAGACTGGGAAGTCATGAATGTAAACAGAGTGAATTTAGGAAAAACTGTGTTTTATATATTTTTAAGCTATCCTTTTTTTAACTGTTTCTAAAAGATATTAAAAATATCTGAGGGCTTTCTGCTGATAAAAATATACTAGGATAAAAATAATTATAAAATTCAAAAAGAATTATTTCAAAAAAATTTTCTGGCCCTTTTTTGATTCTTTAGACATACTAATTATTTACCAGTTGAAAAAAGATAATTCACAAAAACCTAAAATGCAGTTTTTCATAAATTTACTGTGTTTACATTTATGATTTCCAAGTCTTATAAAAATTCTTGCGAATGTATTTTTACAGTAGAAAAGACTCAATTTCCTGAAAAAATGCTTTTGTAATTCCTGCAGAATTTAAAATTATTTTCTGAAAACGGGGGTCTATTAAACATAAATTATTGCTTATTAGCAATTTTCTTCACCTCCATTTTGAACTTCAGAACTTATTTATGGATTTACTTTTTATGTTATATTTCACAGAAATATACATATAAGAAATGTCGGGCTGAACTTTTTCATTTAAGAAACGTTGACATTTGAATTTGTTTAATACATCAACAACTTTGCCATATCATTTTGAAAGAATTGAAATTTTGCAAGTTAGTGAGCATTACAGTTATTCAATTTATTGAATTAAATAAACAATAAATGCAACTGATTTACTGTTTGATTTTCATAATAGAAACATCAAAAACGTTGAAAACACTGTTTTTAAATAATTCTTTAAATTCACGTGAAGATAAAAAAAAGATATATTGAAGATAGATTTCAAGTCATTTTGAATTCAAAATTTGATCTTTTTATCATTTTTTGACGGCATGCATTCAACTAAAAAAAAAGAGGTATCAGCTTAATTGGTGTAGCCAGTGTACATAAAACAGTGGTAAATACATTTTATTAGTTGGTTTTTTATAACCCATTATACATTTTTCATAAAAAAAGATGAGAGTCATCCTATGCATCCATAGCAAGTGCTCTAAAGATATTTTAGTGGATCCAGGTTGTTGTTTGCATTCTAAATATTTCTCAAAAGACTTTGGTGACGCAATATTTTTATATCGATGAGTACATATTCAGTGCTTATCAAATAATATCCTAATTGCCACGTTCATCAGTCTTCATAAAAAAGTAACTAAGGTACATTCTGTATATATAAAGCAAAGACACTAAAGGAATATTTTTAGCTGTTCAGTTGCACGGTTTATAAGCAATTTAATAAAAAGTTTTTTAACATTATAGCATTATATTAACATTATAACATTATAGCCATGCGGTTTTTAATTTTTGTCTTTCTTTGCTACTTTGTTCACAGTAGTCAACAAGTAGTAACAGTTTTTTGTTTCTTTATATCATAGAGATTTTTGTATCAATTGAATTATTCATAGTTATTTATCATGTAATAGATTATATTGTTTAATTTTAATTATTCGAAACGTTGTATCTGAATTCATAATAGCTATTAAGGACCATTACATTTATTTGCAGAAGTATACATTAAAGATACCAACGGCGATACCACGCTGGAAACACCAGTTCTCGTAAGATCACTGAAGTTAAGCATTGTTGGGCGCGGTTAGTACTTGGATGGGTAACCGTTCAGGAATACCTGCGTGCTGTTGGCCCGTCGTGGGTGTGGTGGGCCCACATTGGTAGTAAATATCCACCTAGAAACACTACCCGAATCGGGTAGTGAGGCAATGAACTTTCGAGTTCGAACTGCTAATCAATGTATGTATGTATACATTAAAGAATGGCATCCTAAACATAAGGATGGTGTAATATAATCATATATATGTTCAGGCATCCCAAAATCTAAAAAACTGACTGCATTCTTTCCAAGATCACATGGTGTCAGTAAGAAATTTTTTTTTGTAAAGATTTAACAAACCTATGATTTTTTTATAGAAACAAATCTGAGTTAACATAAGAGACTTATTAGTCGTTTTCTTCAACTCCTTTTTAAACTTAAGCGATTGTTTAATTATTTACTTTTATATTTTTATTTTTATAATTTTTTTAAAAAATTTTTTTATTTTATTTTTATATTATTTTTATTATTTTTATATTTTTACATATGTTATAGAAAAATGCATGACTGAAGTACGAAATGAGTCGAACCACGTAATTGTCTATAGATGTAAATTCCATTATTCAGAAAGGTGATAATCAATTGAAATGCTTTGGATAATCAACCAATGTTAAGCAATTATACAGCTGCCAGATGTACATTCGTGTGAATTTGATATCAAATTTTTAATAGGAAATTAAAAAATCTTGTTTGAAATAAAAACTTTGTGGAGAATTCATTTTCTGACCAGCAATTCCTATAACCCAAAAAACTGTGAATAATAATTTTTAATTCAATATTTCCAGAATATTAGGTAACTGGTTATTCACATAACAGTATTAACTATTTTCGTTTTTTTGACAATTCAACTTGTATTTAACATATTTGTTCAAGTATAGTCATAATAGCACAGAAAAACTATAATTGGTTACTTGTTAACTATCAATAAGGGAATTATTTTATTCCTGCAGTATAGCATCGCAAACAGATTATGATTATGGAAAAACAGAAATCATTTCTGAGTTATGTCAGGCAGTGAATTATGTGAATGAACCGAAAAATTTGCTAATGGTTCACTGAATATATTTATTTGTATGAAGAAAATATCTGCATCAAAGTTTAGGAAAAAAGGAAAATATATGTATCTCCTCATGCTTAATAATAACATGGTTAGATGACCATAAAGTTCAGAACGTTCAAATGAACAATGAAAAAAAGAATTATATAACCACATTGTTTTGGTTAAACATTTTTTCGGCGATATAAAAACACATTATATGCAAAAACATACAATAATTTTCAATTTAGGGGATGGAAAACAACCCTTCTCACAATTTGCATATGTGCAACTGCAGAGTTGACAAAGTTTAGTAAAATAACTACTCCAAACCATTATGAATAATCACCTGAACTGCATTCGTGATGAATCGAATTCCCAAACGCACCCTAAACAGCCACCCTCTATTGAATGATGGTGGTAAAAAAGGCCACGTAATCCCTAAAAACCACACCTAATAATAAACGATTTTTCAATAATCGGAAAATCGTAAAAAAAGCTTAAATTTTGTCAATTTTCGCTGATTTTATATCCTAAACAACCTCTTTATTATTCCTTCGAACAATAATGAGGGCAAAAAACCATGGCTAAATCTCTAAATTTGCCACTCGCAAATCCTCTAAAACCTACCCCTATTGATGAAGAATTTATAAAAAATCAGAAAGTCGACTCGCGGTGGTTTTTGTGGTTTCTTACCACCACCATTCTTGGGGGGTAAAAATTCCCCAAACAATTAAAAACTTTGGTGCCTTGTGGTTGTTCTTTTTTAATATTCAGTAATTTTCAATGGATGGTACTTTTCAAGGAAGTTTCGGGGTTTCTCACCACTGCCATTCTCCAGAGAATTACAAACGAGAATTTTTTGGTGTAAAAAATCACCAAAAAATGACAAACTTTGGTGTCTTTTTTTTTCTTCTTTTGATGTTTGGATCATTTTCAAGAGATGGTGGTTTTTAAGGGTTGTTTTCTACCCGATAAGGTAGAAACATGGATATGTTTTTAAATATATTATATTTTGAAGTCGCCGCAGACATTTTTGTCAAAAAAATTTCCTTATATAATTTTATTTCATCGTTCATTCGAATGTTCAGAACTTTATGGTCATATCGTTAGCTCAATCACTTTTACTTTCGTAGGGAATTAAAATAGTAAAATTTGATTGATTCTGACATGGAGAGTTGAAAATCCACGATAAAGATGAAACCTAATAAAAGCCGGTTTCTTAATTTTGCAAGCATTTTCCTACACATAAGCGAACTAATCTATCAAACATGAAATAGTTGAATTTTCTGTTAAAAAAATTAACTTTCCAAAGAAAAAACTAATTCATGACAGAATAGTTTAATTTTCAACCAAGAAGTTGAATTTTCTACAAAAAAGATTAAATCTCAACGAAAAATGTAATAGTCGATATTTCAACCAAAACAGATTTTGATTTTAAATCAAAAAAAGTTGAACCTAACCAAAAAAGATGACTTTCCAAAAAAATAGTTTAACCCTTAATCAAAATAGATTACTTCTCAACCAAACAGTTGCATTTTTATCCTAAAAAGATGAAGTTTCTACCAAAAGAGATGAATTACCAAACAAAAAAGACAATTTTTCATGAAAACAGTTGAATTTTCAACCAAGACATATTTTTTAGTCAGTATGGAACAAAATTTCATTTCATTTTCAACCAAATATTTCAATTTTTAACTAAAAAAGGTAAAATCTTAACCAAAAATAGAATAGTTATATGGGTAGTTTAAAAAATTATTTTTAACAAAAATAAAATAATTTTATAAAAAACGGTTCAATTTTCAACCAAAGAAATGAATTTTCAACCAAAAGTGAGTTTAATTTTAAGTCGATAACAGTTGAACTTACTTAAACAAAAGACTTTTTGACAAAATAGATGAATCTTCAACCAAAATAGAATAATCTTCAACCAAACAGTTGCATTTTTAACCTAAAAAGATGAAATTGTTATTAAAAGAGATGAATATTGCATCCAAAAAGACGATTTTTTCAACAAGAGAGATTGTAAGCTTTCGGTGATTTGCTACCCTAAAAAATTCTTTCTAAGAATTCCCCGAAGACTGGTGGTGGTAAGACACAAGGGGTTTCTTACAACATCCATTCTTCGGTTGATTAGGAGTGATAATTTTCTTATGAAAAAAATCGCCAATAAATTACAAATTTTGGTGTCTCTTGGTCGTGTTTTCGATCTATTGGTTATTTTCTACACGGTGTTGTTTTTAATTGTATGATCGGAAATCCGAATCATCGCGAATGTTGTTCTAGAGATGATTCATATTCGCTGGAGTAATTATTTTGCTACATAAATGTCAACTTTGTAAACTCAACCACCCCATAAGTTAAAAAGTATCTTTTGAGGTCGCCGCAAATTTTTTGAAAAAAATGTCGTATGTATAATTTTATTTATCGTTCATTTGAACGTTCAGTACTTTATGGTCATATGGTGAGCTCAACCACTGTTACTTTCATACTGAGTCATAACAGTAAAATTTGACTAATTCTGACTTGGAGTGCTGAAAATCCCCGAAAAAAACGAAAACTAATAAAACCTGGTTTCTTAATTTTGCAAGCAGTTCTCTCCCCATATGCGAACTAATCTACCTAATTACAATTGCAATCATCTCCTTACAAAACATGAAAATTACAAAACCTAATTCGTCCTCATTCTCCTACACGATTTAATTGCAAGATGAGATCTAATGATATTTAAACTGGCTTTGGAAGATGATCAAACCCTAATCGAGAAATTGCTTCAGAAAACTAATTTTGGAATTGATTATGTGATCCACTCAGGTCCGTTTGCGACTTTATGGGAGAAAGTGAGCAGGTGAGGTTGAGGTTCGTCCTTCGCAACCGAATTCGTAAAGGTCGTATCGTCTGATTCGAGGATCGTAGCTTCCATATATTTATCTTGCTATGTATCTTGAATGGCCATAATGGTCTTGGCCATTTCTCTGCGTCGAGGTCCGTAGGAAAGTTAGAATAAATTGCATGGAATTACGGATCGGGCTGATTCTTGATGAGACTGCAGAGGATCGGTCGCTTGGTCGGTTGGTCGGTCGGTCGCTGCTCAAGCTGAAGAAACTGGGTTAACGATGCCAAGACAAGCGACGGGACGAGAGTAACTCGAGCGTTTCTCGAGCAGTGCATATGCAGGATACATAGCACAGGTGTAACTGTTACTCTTACGTAGGTAGGTAGGCATAGTAACTGTATAACCCAGTGCTGTAAATGCCTGGTAAACGGAAGCACGTAGACACTCGTAGACAGCCTTCCACATTTACTTTATTTCTTACTATCTTGCTCCTTGCCGCTTCTTACTTCCACTGCGAGTACTCCAAGTATAGCCAGTACCCACAGGAATTCTGGTGCGTGTGTCTGGTGCGTGTCTGCAATTCTGCACACGCCTTTTTTCCCTAAAGACCGCAAGAGACACTAGAGTGGCCTTTTGATATTTCAGTTTAGGGGGTCATTAGAGCCGGATTAAGGCAACTCGGGGTCCATGGCTGTACATTTTTTTGGGACCCCCTGGGAAAAATCTCTGGTAAAATGCATACAATGAAATAAATTAGGAACAAATGAGGTTCATGAAAATAATAGAATAAAATTTTCATGTTTTCTCGATTTTGAACAATGATATTTATTATCGTAAGAATTTATATTTGTTTCTGTTCTGGGGAACTTCACATGATGACTTTGTGAGGCTCTTCACTTGGGGTGATCGTTAAAGAGATTGATCAGCAACGTGGGTTGGAGCAGTGTTGCGGAACGGACGTGTTATTTAAATAAATAACACGGGAATTCTAGATCAATCTCAAAATCTATACCTCCTTCTCACATTACTCCCTTCCTCATCAAGTGAGTCACGCTTACCCCGAAAGGGAAATGGCTTAATGGTATAATAATATTTGTTATTGCACTCACAACTGATAATTTGTGTATTATACATTCATACATCTAAGAAACACATTCTTTCACGCTTTTGCGTTTGCGAATTCTTTTATTAGATCTTCAAAAGATAATGACTTTAGACGATCTTTCTCGATTGACAATAAATTGAAACCAGATAATCTTTTATCACACACAGTTGCACGAAGTTCTAATAGTATAGAGTTGAGAAAGATCGTTCAGCTTCACAATTTGTAATTTGTAATTTGTTTCAGTCTGAAAGCAATATATGCATTCGGAAAAATCGACGCTATGTCTGAGTCTGACATCCATTTCAAAATAGTTACTGCTGATAATTGTTTGTCTTTGTGAGCAGATTTCAAGAAAGGAACAAATTGTTCTAGTTCAGTGGCTAAGGTAACTTCCACATATTCAACGTGAGAATCTACAAGTTTTGAGTCACTTTTTTATATCTTTTAAATCTTCAATCTTATCTTTAATCTTTTACAGTCTCATCATTACAGATTTGTGCATTAGTTATTATCCTTGATTCGTCATTGCCTGAACTTCCAAATCCTCCACTGAAAAAAAACTGATTTGAATCAAAGGAAATTTCTTTGATTCAAAGAAATGGTCGAGTAGAATGTGCTGAAGAAATATTTCTTCAGTGTAAAGAAATGTTTTGTTTGGAACTAAGGAACGCAATTAAGGCATAGAAATATTTACTTGGCACTGTGAAATATTCGTTGAGCGAAAGAAATTTGATAGGCGAGTTCCGTAATGTAAAGAAGTATGTTGTAAATTCAAGAAGATAATTATTACATACAAATAAATATAACTTAGACTGAGTGAAAGTTTTTTTTGAATCAAATATATGATTCTTTGACAAATTTTCAACAGAAAAGACGACATTTCCACAAAACAGTTGAATTTTCAACCCGCAAATATTAATTTTCTACCAAATGGATGAATTTTGAACAAAATAGTTTAATTTCCAACCAGATTTGAATTTTCAACTCAAATGATGAATCTTCAACCAAAGAAAAATTAATTTTGAACCAGGTAGTTGAATCTTCCAACCATAAACGAATTTTGAACCAATACAGATTTTTCAGTCAATAAAGAAAAAAAAGTTCATCCAAATGGTCGGATTTTTAAGGCAAAAGGCGCATTTTCTGTAAAACAGTTGAATTTTCAACCCGCAAATATTAATCTTCTACCAAATGGACGAATTTTGAACAAAATAGTTTAATTTCCAACTAGATTTGGATTTTCAACTTGGATGATGAATCTCCAACCAAAGAAAAATTAATTTTGAACCAAGTAGTTGAATCTTCCAACCAAAAAGACGTATTTTGAAGCAACACAGATTTTTCAGTCAATAAGGGAAAAAAGTTTCATCCAAATAGTCGGATTTTTAGGTCAAAACACGCATTTTATGTAAAAGACCCGGAAATATGAATTTTTAACAAAAAAGTTAATTCTCAACCACATAGTTGCATTTTCAACCGAAAAAAGAAACTTTCAAAGAAGAAAAATAGTTTTCTAGCAAAAAAAAAATTTTTCAACTAAAAAAGATGAATTTTCAACCAAAAATGGAATAATTGAATTTTCCATCCAAAAAATTAATTTTCAACCAAAAGAATTACCTCTAAACAAAGTAGTTAAATTTTAAACCCACGAGGTGTATTTTCAATTAAAATAATAAATCATTAACTTAAATATTTAAAGTTTTAGTGAACAAAATTAATTTCTAACCAAAAAGACGAGTTTACTACAAATCAGTTGAATTTTTTACTAAAATTATGAATTTTCAACAACAAAATAAATTTTTAACAAAGTGGTTTAACGTTTAACCAAATATTTGAATTTACAACAAAAAAATATTTCAGTTGAACTTCGCAAAACAAAATGTGAATTTTCAACAAAAAAGTGAATTTTCTACAAAAATAGTTGAATTTTTAATCCAAATGAGGAATTTTTAACAAAATAGTTAAATTTCCAACCAAAGAGGATGATATTCTAAAAAAGTGGCTAAATTTGCAAAACCAAATGATACAATTTTTAACTAAAAATATAATCATCAGGAGGAAGCAACTGAAAAAAAGATACAGAAATACGAGGCAAATAAATTACTAACAAAAATATTATATCAGGGTGGCCGGTGAGATTTTTAACATCGAATCTTTTGTAAATGGCATAAAGCTATTTCAAATTAAAAATTAAAAATGTCAAATTTATTATCCTTGATAGTTATTTAAATTCTCTCTAATAGAAATTCTCTGACTTGCAAGATTTTTTTAAAAATCCCTGAATTTCCCTAACCAATAACTTTTCCAGACTTTTCCCGGATTTTTAGGTTTTTCCTGACCTACGACCACCTGTACTAACTCATAATTTCCTGTTCGGGACCTAGTTCATGCAATTCTTAAAAATCAAACTGTTATTAGTAGAAATAATGCGATCACAACTGCATTGAAATTAATGTCAAAAGATATAACAGTTCGTTTGACTGAGAGAAGCCATAATCCGATTAGGAAGGAATACTCTCCATTCAAAAGAATCTAAAGAACTAGTCAAGAAAAATATGTCAAATTCTAAAAAATATTCTCAATTAAAGATAACAGTATGTATAAAAAAAACCTACAACAAGAAGTATACTAACACCAAGGAGAGAGGAACAAGTCAAATCTTCTTCAAAGACCTCAACATCTCCACAGCTAAATAATTCATAATGGACACACATAAAGTACTAGCGATTCAATTTTGTTTCCTGTCACTTTCTTACTAACACATTTTGAAATTTAGTTATGTTCGCTCTCTTGATCAATGTAAAAACTGAAAAAAAATTGAATTGCTTTAAATATTCATATTGCTCAATATGAAGCAATTACGGTTCAATTTGGTTTCAGTACATTTTAAATCCGTTTCTTTGTTCAAAATGAAAATATATTTTTCCTTTGCATCATCAGCAATAGCAAAGCAGTGGAAGTGAATCTGAGGACTCAATGCCTCTGGATGATACAACGTTAAAAAAAATCAATCAATAGGCGCAGGTGATGAATAAGGTTATAAGAGATGATTTTTTTCCTATATCACCATTGATCTATGGATGAAATCCTCTGCCAAGCAAGGATTATACAAGAATCTTTATAAAAATTCGCACAAATTCTGAACAGAGTTAGAAACCAAGATTATAATCCCGACCATTCTTGAGAAAATAGTAAAGAATGGTCATGCTCCAGAATCCATATCGTTAAAGAGATGGCAGAGGCAATTGGAAAAAAGATAGCATATTTTCTTCCTAAAAATCCACAACATATATAATTCTAAGCCAGAAAGATGATGACCATATTTTGACATCTTCCTTCATCTCTTGATAATCATGTTTTATATCCTGCTCAATCTGCATTGAATAAATCCGGAATCACTCCGCTGTCCGTTATCTAATATAGAAAAGTCTTAATTCTTTGTTAAAAATATAAAATAACTGTCATTAACGTTCAACAATTTTTAAAATGAGGTTCAGATTTCTTCATATAATGAGTTTCTTTACTTTTTAAGTTTTTCTTGAAGTATTATCAACCACATATTCGTATTGATTTTATTGACTTTAAGCGATGATACACGTAAATTTTAATAATTATAGACTTTCGTATTTTTTTTTATAACTACATGCTTTTACCTATCACAAAAATTAGCACATAAGACTAATACAACTTTTACTTTCCTTTTCTCCTTCGAGAAATGTACATCAATATAACACACTTTTGAGAAAGAACACGCAAAACTGTAAATATGCAAATTAAAATTTTCCAAGGGTCAGGAAGGAGGGTGTACGTAAAATATTAATGTTTCTTATAAAGGGTGAAGAGGAGGCCTTAGAAGATCTAACGTAAGAAAGATGTTTACTAAAAAAAATCGAAAGATATGAGAACTTAGAGGAAAGTCCAGCAGAAGTTATTTTAAATAAAAGTAATTAGGGTTACAGTAACACTTCTTTTCAAGTTTCGAATTTTTTTCACGGCACCCCCATATTGGTTCAGTTACATAAAAAAAATTCCGTAAACTTTTAGTTCGATCGGAAAAGGGTAAATGGTGCCCCGGGCTCTTCAGCATTTAATTTAATTTTATATTTAATTTAATATTATTCAAATGCATGTCAGTTGTAGATTTAGTCAAGAAGCATATTTTATTGTCTACATATTATTCCGTATAAATAACGGTTTTCGAAAAAGGTATAAACGGTAATTATGCTCCTTACATCTGCAATTTTGGTATGATATGCATTTTGATAACATCAATATTTCATAAGATATAACATAAAAACGATTTTTGGTGCATATAAATGATTATTTAAATATTTAAGAGCCCGGGGGCTCCCTTTTCCCTTATCCGATCGAGCTGAAATTTTACAGAAATTATTACTTTATCAAATGGAACCAGTCTGGAGGGTGCTATGAAAAAAAGTAAAAAAAAATGTAACATAGGGCCACCCTAATATGGGTACTATATTAAATTAAAGAAACGCTTTGAATTTCTAACTATTCAAGCAAAAGTGTAACATTTGTAACAAAATAGATGAATTTTCAACCAAATAGTTGCATTTTTAACCAAAAAGATAAATATTAAGCCAAGCAAAATAATTCTTTTACATAGAAAGACAAATTTTAAACAAAATACATGATTTCAAAACAAATAGATGAATTTTTAACTAAAAAATTAAATTATCAATAAAAAATGGAATAGTTAAATTTTAAGTTAAAAAATTGATTTTCACCAAAACAGTTCAACTTTCAACCAAAGAAGTGAATTTTCATCTAAAATGATGGATCTTTAAAAAAAAAGAATAATTAACAAAGCAGTTCAACTTTCCACCAATAAGTTGAATTTCCAACCAAAAAAGATAAATTCTCAATAATAAATGTAATTGTTGATATTTCAATCAAAATGATTTTAATTTTATATCAAAAACAGTAGAACTGAATTAAAAAAGAGGATTTTTTAACAAAATAGTTTAATCCTTAAATAAAACAGATTAATTTTCAACCAAACAGTTGCATTTTTTACCAAAAAGATAACATTTCTTCCAAAAGAGAATCATTTTCAAACTAAAAAGACAAATTTGGATCAAGAGAGTTGAATTTTCAACCAATACAGATTTTTCAGTTGATAGAGGAAAAAAATTCCATCCAAATTGTTGAACTTTCAAATAATAAAGACGAATTTTCTGAAAAACAGTTGAATTTTCAACTCAAAAAATGAATTTTCGATGACAAACTTAATTTTCAACCAAATAGTTGAATTTGCAACAAAATAGTGAAATTTTTAACCAAAATAGGCGAATTTTCAATCAAAAATGTGATTCTTTTTTTATAAAATTCACCACAAAAGGTGAATATCCTAGAGAACAGCTGAATTTTCAATCAAATAATAAAATTGCTAGCAAAAAACATGAATTCTCAACAAAAAATATAAATGATACATATTTTAACAAAAAATAATTACCTTTCAAACAAAAAAAATGGATTTTATTATTGAGTTCTACTAATTAAGGTCTCATTTAAGTGGAAAAACGAGAAAAGGGGGAATGGGGAAAATAATGTGAATCCTGCGATAAATAAATAGGAATTTCGATACGTTCAATTCGCTACGTTTATAAAATCTAAGTACGACTGGGGGGGCGGGGTTGGCAAATTTTATGGTATCTTACATAAGGGGTAGGGAAACCGATGGCATTAGCTGTGCGGTGAATCTCGACTCGGGAAGAGTCCAGAGGTTAGGCCATTTTGAACGCGGATGGCACCCGGATGGGTGACCATCTGCGACATACGACAAGGTTGTGTATTCGCTGCGCTTTAACCAACGTCGTGTGGGAGGTTTGACACCGAGGATGATTGTGTGCATTCGATGGGTAGGGTCGAATGTCTGCCTTCAAGCTCGAATATCGAAAAACCGGCTGAACTTGGCAAGTAGTTTTCTGCAGTTTTCCTCTCCCCTGGCCAAATGTCCAGGCATATGCGAGTACTTCCAATTAAGTTCAGATGCAGCCACGAGTTATCACTGGATGTGTTTAAATTCATACAATGATTCTAAGCCCACTTTTGTAAAAAAAAATGTCACAGGCTCATCCCGTGTATAGACCTCTGTTTCACCGGGGTTTTAAAACAAAAGGGGGGGGGGATTTGAAAAAACAACCTTACGCAATTTGTGCATGACCCCGAATTCAGCTTTCTATCGAGTTTACCTAGTATTCTAATTATTTACCTAATCGACTCTTGATTTAGTGAACCGGTCGAAAGGAAAAATATTTAAAAATTATACTGCAACCGGATAAATTGTGGTCCTTTGCGTGGTTAGCTTATACAAGATAGAGTAATTAATGCAAGAGGAATGGGTATTGGGATAATTATCAGAGCAGTAATGATATAGAAGAAAAGGGAAATTGGTCGAGTACCTGTTTTGTGCAGTTTTCGTAATAGCATAATTGATGTCTTGTTAAATTATGAGGATTAATGAGGCAAAAATTGAATTACGCAAAAAAAGAGGATGTTTTTATCATTTTTTTAAAACTAACTTTAGATTTATTTTCTAACCACAGTTATCGCGTGATTCTAAGATCGAGAAAGTTCTGAAATAGACGTTATTTTGTTCAACAAGACGTAAGTATTTTTCTATGTTAATGTTAATGCTAAAGGAAAAGTGTAAAAAAATGAAAACTAGAAGAAAAGACAAAACTTGAGATAAATATAATAATTCTGAATTTTGAAAATTTCAGTTTAAAACTTATTTGAATTTGAAAACATTAATTACAATTTTTCGTTCTTGAAGACGCAAAGGAGATTAAAACAAAAGCGAGAGAAAAATATAATTATTCATAAAACTATAAAAAAGAATATAGTGCAATACATAATCAAAAGAAAAAATGTTGAATTTACAAGGATAAAAATTAAAAACATACAAATAATTTTTAAAACAATACATTAAATGATTTCAAAGAATTACAAATTCTTGAAATAGTCTCAATATGTGGAAAACGTGATAGTTTGTCACGACTTTGTTAAATTGTAAACTTTTATTCTATATAATATTCTAAAACTGATATCTGCGAATCAAAAATTTTGTGAATGAATTATTATTGTACATTAAAGAGGGAGTATACTTTGGCCAGAATAACGTAAATTATTATCAATAAATAATATTCTTATTATGATTTCCCTAAGTAAAGAAAACTAATTATCTTATATTGAAGAGCTAAAATAATTAAAAATATGATTCGAACATTTTCTGGTTATTTGTGTATGTATACCATTTAAATTTTTATTAAATAGTTTTGAAAAGATTTAAGCAATTAAATCCTTAGCGATTAGAGAAAAGACAAGGAAATCATAAAGTTCGTTTCAATTTTGATGCTTTTATTTCAACTTTCGAAGCGCTCTTAGTATTAATTTTAAAAGAATATAAAATGGAGACAGCGTAGCTGGAAGTCTAGTTTAGTACAGCAACGAACTATAAACGCTTACACACATTGTTGATAAAGAGTTTTTAAATGTAGAAGTAAAACGCCTGAAATAATATTTTATATAGTTAAAAGTTTGTCATAAGGACAACCGCAGGATTTCGCCGGGAGCGGGTGCTAATCTGAAAAATTGCACCCGCTCCCAGCGAAATCGCGGTAAAATTTCAGCTGTAACCACGTCTCACGACCGTGAGATAGGTGGTTACAGTCTGCGACGAACTCAATACGATGGTCCGGCAAAAGTCTCGTGCACCCTGAGGACACGGAGCGACCCAAGGACGACCGCCTTCTGCATTTTCCCCGCAAGCGTCTCAGCATTTTTTTGACACGCAGGGATGCTTTTCAGGCTATTAACCAGTGAAACCTTGGCACTTCCAAGAGCGCCGATGATCAAGACGATTAGCTTAACAGAATATTCCGGGTATAACCGTCGCAACTCCCTTATAAGGTCTTTATACCTCTCTTTCTTTTCTTTCTCCTTGGCTGTGACGTTTTTGTCAGCTGGTGCCGAAAATTCGATAACGAACATGGTTCGTTTCTCGAAGTCAAGGAGAACTATGTCAGGCCTCGAGTGCGCAACAGAAACAATTGTCGAGAATATGAAGTTCCAGTATATGCGGCACTTCTCATTTTCGACAATTGACTCTATTTCTCTAGGAGCGTTTAGCGGAGAGGTATTTGGGCTAATGCCATAAGAGTGACAGAGATGGTAATAAAGCACTCTTAGTGCCGCATTGTGCCTTTGGATGTAGGTCGTTCCCGCATGAGTTGGACAACTAGATAGTATGTGTCCTAGATGCTCGGGGTGTGCATGACACGCTCTGCAACTATCATCGGGAATGTCTTGGCTCAAAATGTGGCGACGGTATGCTAGAGTGGAAATGACACCGTCTTGACATGCCAAAATGAAGCCCTCCGTGCCCGACTTCAATCCGGGTGATCTAAGGAAAGCAAACGTTAGCTCATACGACATCGACTGATCTTCCACATTTCTGTGGAAGATGCCGTGCATCCTCTTGTCGAGGAGCTGTTCGTGGAAGTTTTTCTCCTGTGCTTTCTTAATCCGGGCCTTCAGGAGTGAGTATTCAAGATGGATAAGATTTGATGCATTTTGCTCACCCCTAATATTGAAGTCAAGGCCGAGTGTTTCAGCAGCCTCCTCCGCTGCTTTGTACAGAAACGCCCCTTTTCCCACTTCTTCGTGTTTCCTGACCATTTTAAGAAGAGGGTCTTGTCCATTTGCAACTATATGTGCTGTACCCAGAATGAGTCTGTTGTGAAGACATTCAAGATTCAGTATTCCGCGACCACCTAGGCGGCGTGAGATGTAAAGTTGCGGAACAGAAGACTTAAGGTGCATGCTCTTGTTCATGTGCAAAACCTTTCGCGTCCCGATATCAAGGGATCTGAGCTCGTCCTTCGTCCATGGAACCACTCCAAATGAATAGAGTACTACCGGGACGGCAAGCATGTTCGTTGCAGATACTTTGTTTCTCGCCGACAGTTCGGAAGACCAAATCTGCCGGATGAGACGTTTGTATCTGCATCGGAGAGTATCCTTTATAGATGTCGCGTCCTGAATGCGGCTCTGTGGCACGCCCAGGTATGTATAGGTCTCTCCAGCGCAAAGGTGTCGTATAGCGCTTCTGTCAACGAGCTCAGGATCTTCGGGGATGCCATTAAGTTTTCCTTTCTTCAAATTAACCTTGGCGCATTTCTCTAACCCGAATTCCATTCCAATCTCTTGAGTGTACTCTTTGACAATTTTCAGAGCTAGATGTAGTTTCTCTTGATTCCTAGCATAGATCTTAAGATCATCCATGTAAAATACATGAGTGACCTTATGCTTTCGGTTTCCAGGTTTTCCGCAGAGATACCCTTCGGAATGGCGAAGTGCGAGAGATAGTGGCAATAATGTGAGGCAAAAGAGGAGAGGGCTCATGGTGTCGCCCTGAAATACACCTCTCTGAAAGGTGATACTGTTAGTGATCACACGATGTTTTCCAGATGAGATAGTAAATCTGGTTTTCCAAAGCGGCATTAATGTCTCTATGCACCTCACGATGTGTGGATGAACCTTTAGGCTTTCCAACAGACAGATGATAAGTCTATGGGAGGTTGAATCGAAAGCTTTCC
>CAKNYM010049954.1:100737-127981 GCA_932195095.1 Andricus curvator | reverse complement strand
ATTGAAATATAAATATTTCTTCAACATGAGATCAATCATACGACATAGCAGCGGTCGGGTATTTGAGTTTGCTATTATCTGAATAAAATTTTGTTAAGTTGCCTATCAAAAGGGGCATGGAGCAGTCTGACAAATTTGAAAATAACGCGCGATACAGCGCGCTCTACGGCTGCAGAGCGCGTGCGCATTGGGGTCGACTGGATGGATCCTCCGCACGGCATCTTGTGTGCAATGAGACGCTCGTGTCGTTTCATATGGGGAGTGACCGAAGTTGACGCCGATCGACCCTGTCATCTGACCGATTTCATGAAATTTCACGGTAATCGGTGAAATCGTTGAAATCATCTTATATATCGATATTGGAACGCTTTTTATCAACAAATTGTTACTGGAATATCGCACATGTGACTTACATGTTGTTTCCAGGTCGCAAATGTGGAAAATAATACAAAAATATATAAATAAGTTGTATTTTGTGAATCCTAACCTTCAAAAGTGTAAGTATAGGCGGAAAAGTTTGAATCAGTGCTGCAGGAAATTAATTTCAATGTAATAAATAAGTGTTAAATAAGTAAATAAAATGTATAATTGTGAAAAAGTTTTCCATGCATACATTTTTAAAAGAAATACATATACAATAGTTGAATTCTGTGTAAATTTGAAGTGATATTTGTTATGCATATTATCTTTTTTCTTGAAAATTTAACTATTTAGTTCAATATTTATCTTTCTTGGATGAAAACTACCTATTTGTTGAAAATTCTACTTTTCAGGCTGATAATTTAACTACCTTCTAAAAAATTCTTTTTCACTTGAAAATTTAATTGTTTTTACTTTTGAAGTTTAATCTCTTTTATTTGAAAATTCAAATATTTTGTTAAAAAGTCGTCTTTTTTTTTATCGAAAATTCAACTGTTTTGTTGAATTTGTCGTTTTGGATAGGAAATTCGTTCTTGTGGATTGAAAATTAATTTTTTATGGTGAAAAAGTAATCTTTTTTGGTAAAAAATACAATTATTTTCTGAAAAATTATTCTGCCTTCTAGGAAATACGACAATTTTCAGAAAAAGGCCCTTTTTCGTAGAAAATTACCTGTTTTGTTGAAAATACTTCTTTTTGGGTTGAAAATGCAACTATTATGGTAGAAAGTACTTTTCTTTGGTGGAAAATTAATTTTTTTAACTGAAACTTTAACTATTAGAATTATCGTGAAAATTGACCCTTTTTAGTGTAAAATTCATGTATTTGGTTGAAATTTCGCTTTTTTTAGTAGAAAATTAAGGTTAAAAATTCATGTATTTTGTTAAAAATTCGTCATATTAATATACTAATAAATGATAAAGGTGAAGGGAAGTAGAGAAAAAAGTAATGTTTAAGATTAGTAATTTATTATTGTTAAATGGAGAATAATCTATCGCTAATATGTATGGATGAGTGTTCCATCTTACCAAAAAAAGGGTTGCACGGTTCGTTGCTTGTAATCTTATATTAAAAAAATCAATTATTACATAATACGTAATTTGAAGTAAGTTATAAATAAATACAAATTTATTTATGAAAGATTAATTTTAATTCATATACTTTTACTGCTCCTTTTAAAATATACCTATATACGTGTACTTATACTTAGTTTATTACTACTCTACTGTAAATTGTTTCATTATTTTTGATTGTATTAGAAGTTTAAACACGACACCAAATTGTTTCAAAAATTTAATTCATTGAAATTATCAATGTTCACAATTCAAAAATTCGCGGAACTTTATAGGTTATGTTGTCACGAAACTGTACTTTTTTACATTCTAAGATCTTATTTCATATCTGCCATCAATAAAACTTCTTCCATTTACTTTTGAAACGTATCTCACGATTCATTATACTTAAAATATATCTAGTTTTTACGTAATTAGATGATTTCACGCTGACCGTCTGTTGACGTGAAATTTCATGAAATCGGTCAGATGACGGTCACTCCCCATTAGTGATGGGCGCTGCTCGGTATTTCACAGTCATGACCAATCCTGACCGGTCATGACGGTAAATGTTGGTAAAACGCGGTAAGACCCAAATATTTCCACCAGAAAAGGTTTTTTTATACAGAAAAGTGGTTCAGTTGTTAGGACATACCCTATACTAAACTTGCACAAAAAGTTTTTCGGTTCTAAATGTTTCAGTTATTCTCAAAGTAATAAAAATTCCAAAAAGCTGAGCATAGCAGATGACACTTTTGACAGTTTCGCGCGAGTTTCGAGGAGAATTTGAAAATGACACTTTACACATTTACAAATTACATTGAAAATCTGTTGCATTTACTAAGTAATATTTTTAAAATAATATTTAGTAGTGTGCTAAGTTATTTTGAATATCATTTCAATGAATATGACACTTAAGTATTAAGTTAAGTACTTTGTATCGTATAGGTTAATATTCCCTAAATGAAAATACTGTTTTTTTTGTCTTTGAATAAAATAACATTGATATCTAATTATTATGAATTTAGATTTATGAGTAATTTGTGTAAATAATGTATTATTTGTTATTATTTATATGTGACGAAATTCAAAAAGGCAATTATTATAATAAAAATGGGAACAATGACAATACAAATAATACATTATTTACACAAATTACTCATAAATCTAAATTGATAATAATTATTTATCAATTTTATGTTATGTAAAAACAAAAAAACAGTATTTTCATTTAGGAAATGTAACCTATACGATACACAGTACTCAACTTAATGTTTAAGTGTCATATTCATTGAAATGATATTCAAAATAACTTAGCACACTACTAAATATTATTTTTAAAATATTACTTAATAAATGCAACAGATTTTCAATGTAATTTGTTAATTTGTAAAGTGTCATTTTCAAATTCCCCTCGAAACTCGCGCGAAACTGTCAAAAGTGTCGTCTGCTATGCTCAGCTTTTTCGCATTTTTATAACTTTGAGAATAACTGTAACATTTAGAACCGAAGAACTTTTTGTACAAGTTTAGCATAGGGGATGTCCTAACAACTGAACCACTTTTTTCTATAAAAAAAACTTTCCTGTTGGAGATATTTGGGTCTGACCGCGTTTTACCAACTTTTACCGTCATGACCGGACATTACCGGTCAGGTTAGGTATTACCACAGTCAGGCCGAGCAGTGCCCATCACTACTCCCCATCCCTAGATAGAGGTCGATCAGAATGGTCCGTCTCTTTCACTCTAATCTTATAAACTTTCTGCAGGCAGGCTGCCTGCCCATGCCTGCCACTGCCGGCAAGCAGAGGTATGAAAAGGCCCTAGTGAGCACCAAGAATGGTGCGCGACGACCGGAAGGTATATGGTTTGTTTACGATTGTCGTTTCAAAACAATCGGACCTGTTTGTCTATCTTATATGGTAGAAGGAGAGGTCTGATCAGTGACAAGGGCCTTGTCGGAATTATATGTCATAAGTGGCCTAAGGCAGACAGCTTACGCGATACACTTTCCGATGAAAGCCTGGAATTGACCGGGTCCGATATAGGAATAAACGTTTACATGTGCAAATATCGAAACGCGATATTTCCCTTTTTTATTTCATTTTTTTCCCTTCGTTGTCGTGTGGAACTTAATTTACAATCATGAATATCGACAGAGGTTTTGTGAACGTATTAATTTTAAGTACGGGCTTTATGTTGGTGTTTTCTGCTTTTCAAACAATGGGAACAATCGAGGTGAGTCGATGCTTCAAGTGCTGTCATAATTTTGTTATCATTTCATTTCACCTACTATATATTCCCTAATTCCTACACGTCAACTTATTCCTTATGATGTGTTTTCGCGTTTGTTTACAATATGGAATCATATAGTATCTAATGGGTGGTATTTTCGTTAATGAAGGGGGGGGGGGGATATATAGCAATGTATAGATCGTCAGCAGTACTTGCCAGTTTTTATACAATATTTAGTTATACCCACAAAAATCTATCATTTTTAAATTTAAATTATGATATTTTATAGTTTAATAATTTTTAAATTAAGATCGAACAGAAATCTATTTCATCATGAATAATTTTATGCAAAGTGAGCATGAAAAAGATTCAGATTTAAAAACAGACTTTTAAACTACCTCACTTTTCGGCTCATTAGAGACAAAAATAACCAAAAGAAATAGAAATCTTTCATTCTTTCCTTTTTAACATTTCCAAACAAGTTCGATTTTATTTATTATTTATTTTAAGAGTAGCTATTAGGTACATAAGCGTTTCGTGAAATATGAATACAGTATGTAGCTATAGCAAAATTGAAGGAAAAAATGTGTATACAATTCATTGAATTCTTTGAAAAATCTGATAAACATTTCTTTGCATTAATAATGAATATACGTACTAAATGAAACATATAAAAATAAAGTTTTATTTTATTATAATATTCTAATTGCTCGTAAACAAGTCATGTTCAATCCCAAAAATGTTTTGTTAATTTCGATGTAAAGAAAGACACTATATGGCCTATAGGTTTTATACTTCCGACATGGAGCTAATTGAACCCTTATCATTCTTATCAATTTCTGAGAAAGCTGCAAAAGAATAGTTTTCACAAAATATGTAGCTCGTTTGTGGTGCATATTACGTTAAAATTTCACATGTAGAAATTGAAGTGCGTAAAATTATATGCAAAACTAAGAAAATATATAAGTTTCTAACTGTAATAGTTTCCAACTAGAACTTTAGAATTTCTAAAAATCCTAAAAGTGCATTTTTAACAACTAATAAAACCTGTAGTAACCCTTCTAGAAATAATCGATTGGGCACGATTCATAACGATTAGGAGTGATCAAAAGTTGAATCGGTTTGAATTGTTGCTAATTGTGTCAATTGTTTCCAATCGGGTTGAATTGAGTAAATGCACTTGCCTGCAGTGCGCCCTCTGTAGTTTTCGTTTGTAACACACATGACGCGCACGTGTTTATGGGTTGGAAATTAAATTTTTAACAATTCAACACAAATTTCAAGTACAAAAAATAAAATGTTTCTTCAGGCGGTATACCGAATGAAGAGTCGAAATTATGTGGGTCAACGGTACGTAAAAATCATGCCATCTAACGATGTGACAGTGATATAGTGTCTTTATCAAGTAGGCAGTAGTAGTTTGATTTAGCGAGTATATTATTGTAAAACGTTTATATACTTCTATTTAAATTCATATTGTTGACATTTTTTGGTTCGAAAGCGTAAAAAATCGCTTGTAAATAATTATTGCAATATCAAAATTCTGTAGTGACAACTTAACCTCTGATTCAGAATAATGGATACCCAATTGAAAACGATTGGAATCATTAGAACGTAGGATGGCGCCAATATTTTGAAACTCGGACTAAATAAAGTGTAGGTAACTCATTAAATTCTTTTAATTTTTAGTAGAAAAACTTATCCAATCTTTTTAAATGTCTTGCAGCATAACAATTTTGAATTTATAAATAAGTTTGATTTGAAATTCTCGAAAATTTCTAGTTTTAAATATTTAAAATACTCAATTTTGAATATTTCAAATAATTTGGTTTGCTATGCCTAATCTTAAAATCTTTGAATTTTAATGGTTTCAAATTTTTTATTTTATTGTATTAGATTGTTCAGAAGGCTTTATGTAATTTAAATGTCAAATAAATTAACAATAATTGACAGAAATGGACTTGGAGATTTAACTATTTAAAAACTGTTAAAAATAACACTATTTTTAAATTTAAACATTAAAAATTGTAGTATTTACAGGTGAAATAGTTCAAAATTGTATTAAATACATGCAGGAATCATCGCAACAACTGGTTTCCTTCCCCAAGCACAGACATTTTCAAGGGTGGCGATTCGGCGGACGATTTCGAATTCCCGGTCAAGTTTTTCAATTTTCCCAGTCAACTAAAAGTAACATATTCATATTTGCCGCAAAACACAAACATTTATTTTAATTTATGACGTTCATTCTGAACATCCTTTAACACAACAAGCAGAAAATTGCAAAATAAATGAATGTTTAAAGAATACTTAAATTTTCCACTAAAAATATCAATTTTTTACAAAAAAAAAAAATGAAATAGTTAAACTTTTAGTTGAATAAAAATTAATTTTTAACAAAAAAAACGGATTTTCAACCAATAAGTTCAATTTTCAACCAAAGTGATGAATTTTCAAATAAAATTATGAATCTTCAGCTGAATAGTTAAATTAAAAAAAAAAGTTTCACTAAAATTATGAATATTTTATTTAATTTTTTTTTTAATTTTATTTTAATTTAATTTAATTTTTACTAATGGAAAGATTGACAAAATAAATGTGGCAATTGATCCGATTTTACCGATTGACAAGTATCACCCTCCACTAATTCTTGATTTAATTATGACTAATATTCCTATCACCACTACGTAGCGCGTCCTCAGGTTGCAGATAGAGGAACGGCCCGTAAGGCTGAACAGCCCCCAAGGTTAACTGCGAATAATAGGAGGTGAAAAACGTATTGAGAGGCATGAAGAACTATTCCTCTCCGGGTCCAGATGGTATCAAGACCTTCTGGTGGAAGAAGTTTCCTTCAACCCACCAGCATCTGGCCCGAATTTTCACCTTATATCTAAAGTCGGAAGAGCCTATTCCGGAGTGGTTGGTGGAAGGGCGCATAGTGCTCCTGCCGAAGACGGGCAACTTAGCTGTCCCTAAGAATTACAGGCCAATAACTTGTCTGAACACACTGTATAAGATCTTCACAGCTATCCTAAATGATAGGATTGTTCGGACAATTGGACCTGTGTGGCGAGAGATGTATGAACAACGTGGCTCAAAGAAAGGCGTAGCAGGATGTCGAGAGAACCTGCTCATCGATAGATGTGTTTGTAAAGACGCAGCATCCTATCAGCGATTCCTATCGATGGCCTGGATTGATTACCAGAAAGCTTTCGATTCAACCTCCCATAGACTTATCATCTGCCTGTTGGAAAGCTTAAAGGTTCATCCACACATCGTGAGGTGCATAGAGAGATTAATGCCGCTTTGGAAAACCAGATTTACTATCTCATCTGGAAAACATCGTGTGATCACTAACAGTGTCACCTTTCAGAGAGGTGTGTTTCAGGGCGACACCATGAGCCCTCTCCTCTTTTGCCTCACATTATTGCCACTATCTCTCGCCCTTCGCCATTCCGAAGGGTACCTCTGCGGCAAACCTGGAGATCGAAAGCATAAGGTCACTCATGTATGTAGAAATGCGCCAAGGTTAATTTGAAGAAATGAAAACTTAATGGCATCCCCGAAGACCCTGAGCTCGTCGACAGAAGTGCTATACGACACCTTAGCGCTGGAGATACCTATACATACGTGGGCGTGCCACAGAGCCGCGTTCAGCACGTGACATCTATAAAGGATACTCTCCGAAGCAGATACAAACGTCTCATCCGGCAGATTTGGTCTTCCGAACTTTCGGCGAGGAACAAAGTATCTGCAACGAACCAGCTTGCCGTCCCGGCAGTACTCTATTCATTTGGAGTGGTTCCATAGACGAAGGACGAGCTCAGATCCCTTGATATCGGGACGCGAAAGGTTTTGCACATGAGCCAAAGCATGCATCTTAAGTCTTCTGTTCTGCGACTTTACATCTCACGCCGTCTAGGTGGTCGCGGAATACTGAATCTTGAATGTCTTCACAACAGGATTATTCTGGGTACGCCACATATAGTCGCAAATGGACAAGACCCTCTTCTTAAAATGGTCAGGAAACACGAAGAAGTGGGCAAAGGGGCGATTCTGTACAAAGCAGCGGAGGAGGCTGCTGAAACACTCGGCCTTGACTTCAATATCAGGAGTGAGCAAAATACATCAAATCTTATCCATTTTGAATACTCACTCCTGAAGGCCCGGATTAAGAAAGCACAGGAGAAAAACTTCAGCGAACAGCTCCTCGACAAGAGGACGCACTGCATCTTCCACAGAAATGTGGAAGATCAGTCGATGTCGTATGAGCTAACGTATGCTTTCCTTAAATCACCCGGATTGAAGTCGGGCACAGAGGGTTTTATTTTGGCATGTCAAGACGGTGTCATTTCCACTCTAGCATACCGTCGCCACATTTTGAGCCAAGATATTCCCGATGATACCTGCTAGCCTGTCATGCACACCCCGAGCGTCTAGGATACATACCATCTAGTTGTCCAACTCATGCGGGAACGACCTACATCCAAAGGCACAATGCGGAACTAAGAGAGATTTATTACCATCTCTGTCACTCTTACGACATTAGCCCAAATACCGCTCCGCTAAACGCTCCTAGGGAAATAGAGTCAATTGTCGAAAGTGAGAAGTGCCGTATATACTGGAACTTCATATTCTCGACAATTGTTTCTGTTGCGCACTCGAGGCCGACATAGTTCTCCTTGACTTCGAGAAACGAACCATGTTCGTTATCGAATTTTCGGCACCAGCTGACAAAAACGTCATAGCCAAGGAGAAAGAAAAGAAAGAGAGGTATAAAGATCTTATAAGGAAGTGGCGACGGTTATACCCGGAATATTCTGTTAAGCTAATCGTGTTAATCATCGGCGCTCTTAGGGGTGCCAAGGTTTCACTGGTTAATAGCCTGAAAAACATCCCTGTGTCTCAACAAAATGCTGAGACACTTGCGGGGTAAATGCAGAAGGCGGTCATCCTTGGATCGCTCCGTGTCCTCAGGGTGCACGAGACTTTTGCCGGATCGTCGTATTGAATTCGTTGCAGACTGTAACCGCCTATCTCACGGTCGTGAGACGTGGTTACAGCTGAAATTTTAACGCGATTTCGCTGGGAGCGGGTGCAATTTTTCAGATTAGCACCCGCTCCCAGCGAAATCCTGTGGTTGTCCTTATGACAAACTTTTAACTTTTAACTGTCTGTTGGAAAGCTTGAAGGTACATCCACACATAGTGACATGCATAGAGAGATTGATGCCTCTTTGGAAAACTAAATTTACTATCTCATCTAGAAACTATTGTCTGCCAACGAACAACGTCACGTTCCAGAGGGGTGTCTTTCAAGGTGATACCATGAGCCCTTTGCTTTTTTGCATCACACTTCTGCCTCTATCTCTCGCACTACGAAATTCTCCTGGATACCTTTGTGGCGACACAAATCAGCGCAAGCATAAGGTCACACATGTATTCTATATGGATAACCTCAAGATCTATGCCTCTGGTAAAAGCAAACTTCAAACTGCTATAAATATCGTCAAGAACTACACTGGAGAGATTGGGATGGACTTTGGTTTGGACAAGTGTGCCAAAATTAATCTGCAGAAAGGAAAGATTACTGGCGTTCCCAAGGACCCTGAGCTTGTGGATATAAGTGTTATTAGACGTCTTATAACTGGAAATACCTATACATACCTGGGCGTGCCTTAAAGCCGCATTCATGTCGTAACATCAGTGAAGGAGTCTCTCCAAAGCAGATACAAGCATCTTCTCCGACAGATTTGGTCTTCCAATCTGTCGGCGTTGAACAAGGTATCTGCGACTAATATGCTTGCCGTCCCGGTTCTACTCTACTCGTTTGGGGTGGTTCAATGGACGAAGAACGAGCTTAAGGCCCTTGATATCACCACACGTAAGTAGTGTTGCCGTCCGAGACGAGAAATACCGAGCCTGGCTCGCTTTCGTCTCGTTCATTACTCGGTTCCGTCTCGTTTTCCCGGGAGCATTACTCGGTTTGTCTCGTCAAATTCTTCCTCGTCTCGTCTCCTCCCTACTCGTTCTCGCCTCGGTTTTTGCGAGAAATGCGACAGATGTGCGCTAGCAGAGCGGACAGCTCGCGGGAGCGTTCTTTTGCCACTCTGACGCGCTAATGCTAATTAGCGTTCTTTAATGAATAGGTAAAGTCGAAATATGATTACATATTATACTTTTTTGTTCATTACTGATTAATTTGATATCAAACACGACTATGTTTCGATTGTTTCAAAGATTTAACTTCACTCTATTAGTATGTCATTTTGTTCTTATCAAACATTTATTTTGCCAATTATAAGAATAGAATATATGAAACAGAAAGGTAAAAAGATAGGTATATTTTCAAGTCATTTGGAGTTTGAAGAATTTAACACTAAGTTAATTTTTTATAATTCAAAGTAGAATTTTAAAATTTTGTGGCACCTAATTTCTACGGTTGGTAAATAAAAAATATATATATATATTTATAATACATATTTTTTAAATTGTATAAAATTGGAATGTGTAAAAAGTAATAAATCGGTCAGTAATAATACCCAGAAACTCATATGATCATCACACAGTCGATTTTATAATTCACCCCTATGACATTCATGTATCTATATTTGTTTATTCAGGTATGTATATTTGAATATTCATGTATATAAAAATTTGTATAATTCAGAAACGCATTAGCACTGAAAATTTTCCTTTCGGGTCCCTCATAATGTATATATCTTACGTTTGGGCTTCGTCGGAATAAAATAAAAAAATGTGTTAATCGCAGAGTTTTGGAAAAATCGCGAATGTTACTTTTGTTTCTTAATCTGCATAATATGCCCAATTTTTAAAATTGGCAGGTGTTTTATTTGAGTTCATATGGGTAAAATTAATTTTTTTGTCTGCATATTATGCAGATTAAGAAACAAAACTCACATTCACGGTTAGTCCAAGACTGCGATACAAAAATTCTTGACTCTCATTTCGGCTTCGCCCAACTGCAACGCACTTTCGATTTTTTTGATGTCCCGACAAATATATTTTATTTACCATCCTTAGAAATTAGACGTCACAAAATTTTAAAATTCCACCTAAAAATGTACAAAATGAAATTAGTGTTAAATTCTTTAAACTCCAAAGGACTTAAAAATATACCTGTCTTTTTACATTTCTCTTCCATGTATTCTGTTGTTATAATTGGCAAAATAAATTATTAATAAGAAGAAAACAAAATACTAATATAGTGAAGTTAAATCTTCGAAAAAATCGTAACATAGTCGTGTTTGATATGAAATTAATAAGTAATGGACAAACAAGTATAATATGTAATCAGATTTCGACTTTAGCTATTCATTAAAGAACGCTAATTAGCATTAGCGCGTCAGAGTGGCAAAAGAACGCTCCCGCGAGCTGTCCGCTCTGCTAGCGCACATCTGTCGCATTTCTCGGAAAAACCGAGGCGAGAAACGAGTAAGGAGGCCACGAGACGAGTAAGAATGAGACGAGGCAAAACGAGACGAGAAATACCGAGACAGCAGGTATGGCTCGTCCCGTCTCGTTTCTCGGGATTTCTCGCTCGGCGGCAACACTACACGTAAGATCATGCATATGCATAAAAGCTTGCAAATCAATTCGTCAGTTCCGCGATTATACATTTCACAATTACAGTTTACATCGTTGCGAATGGCAGAGATCCTCTCCTAAAGATGGTCAGGAACCACGAGATGATTGGCGAAGGCGCGTTCCTTTACAAAGCCGCGGAGCAAGCGGCCGAGACCCTTGGCCTAAATTTTAACATCAGAAGTGAGGAAAGTGCATTACTCCATCTAGATGCTTCACTTCTAAAAGCCGAAGTAAAGAAAGCAGAGGTTGGAAAATTTCACCAACAGCTACTCGACAAGAAAATGCACGGAAAATTTCACAGAAATGTAGAAAAACAGTCCTTGTCGAAGGAGCAAACTTTTGCTTTCCTCAAATCATCAGGGCTTAATTCAGGTACAGAGGGTTTTATTTTCGCATGCCAGGACGGTGTCATTTCCACCTTAGTATACCGTGACCGCATTTTATGTCAAGAAGTTCCCAGTGATAAGTGCAGAGCGTGTCATGCACACATTGAGTACCTAGAACACATACTATCAGGGTGCCCGACCCACGCAGGAACTACGTATATCTATAGACATAATGCGGCCCTAAGAGTGCTCTGTTACCATCTTTGTCGCTCTTACGGTGTTGGTCGCGACCATGCCCTGCCGAACGCTCCAAGGGAGATAGAGTCCATTGTTCGAAACGAGAAGTGCCAAATTTTCTGGAACTATGATTTTCGGGCAGCAGTCTCCGTTGCGCACTCGAGGCCTGACATTGTTCTCCAAGACTTCGAGAAACGAACTATATTCGTGATTGAATTCTCGGCTCCGTCCGAATACAACATCAAAAGGAATTTTCGATTTATTTTTCTAGTGTTTATACAGCCATATAAGTCCGGACACTTGAGTCTGGGACACCCTGTATATATAATCAGAATTGATCCCCGAATTTTAATAACCGACTTACATTGTGCCAATATCTTTGATAAAGCACAGAAAATATGATGTTCCGATCAAATAGGATATTCCTGATTAATTTCAATTATCTGTGTATACATATATATTGAATGTCGATTAAAGGGTGGATGAGATGCTCTCCCAACTAAGAACATGACAAGTCGCATTTGCTATAAGGGTCACAGTCGCCCATTTTACACGGATTACGCACACAGCCCTGACCCTTTTTTTTGGTAGTTTTTTTGTAGAATCAGACGTCAGAGCAACTTGGCCACTAGGGGTCCCAAGCTCGTCAGAGTCTGGTCAGTTTACCCTCACTCCTTTCTAACACTTTTGCCGGTCTCATGAATTTTCGGAAAATTTGAGTACGATCTTCAAATGAACGAGAGAGGCTCTCTCGCGCTCTCTCTCTCTCTCTCTCTTGATTGCTCAAGGTAAATAATTAAACTACACATAGACATAAATTTGCCAATTCTGTTATATGCATATAATAAAATATATTTATATTCTTCACAGTCCATAGATAATGTTGCAATTGAATTATATGCACAATAAATCTGAAGGATTATTTTGATCAGAAATCAGATAAAAACGCTGCAAAACAGTTAAAAACTACATGAAAGCTGCAAATGTGTCTGTAGGTTTCAAATGTTTAAGGGGGTCTTATCCATTTTCAGATATGAATTATTCTTGGGATTTCTCGGTTTTATCCCTGCTCACACAAATTATTTTCGGTCATTAAAAATTCAACTCTTTTGCATTTTAAACTTTTTAAATTGTAGCTTGAAACATATTTAATTTCAAACTTTCGTGAATTGAACAATTTAAAGATTTCTGGTTAAAAAATATAAAATCACGCTATTATTTTCAAAACATTAATTCAAGAATAAATCAATGAATTAAAAAAATTTTAAAATTATATTTTTTCAAGCTATTTGAAGGTAGAATAATTAAAAATTCAACGATTAATTTTTTTTAACTGAGCACTTCTTAAATTAGAAGTTCAATTATTTTTATTTTTAATAGTTCAAAAATCTTAAAAAGCTTGCAGATTTTGTTTGAAAATTTTGAAAAATCTACCTGTTGTTAGTTTTTCAAATAAAATTTTTTTAAAGCATTTCTTTAGAACTTCTTAATATCTTTTAAACTGATTTTAAAATCCTCTAAAACGAAAACAAAATTTCTTGAAATCTTCCAGATTCTTTTTTGACAATTTTGGAAATCTTTTTAAATCTTTTTAAATATTCTCTTAAAATAATTTTTCATAATAAAAAATCATTTTCAATATTCCTACGAATCTTAAGAAAATGTTTTTACTTTTTTGAAGCCTTTCACAATTTTTAAAAAGCTTCTAAATTTTTTGTTCCAAATCTGCAAAAATCAAGATTTAGTTTCAAATTAGGCCGTGGTTATTTGGACCGAAATTTCGGTTGGAATAGCCGTGTATTGTCGGAACACACTCTTCGTTATTTTGAACTCGTATTGAATGAACATTTGAATATTACTGAATATTAAATAATTATTTTTTTTAAATTAAAAAATTTCAAATTGAATGGGTTAAAAATGTAATAGACTGAAACAATATTTTAAATTTAATAAAAGCCTATAATTCTGAATCTATTATTATGAAGTTATTTCTAAGTTGAAAATAGTTCATAGAATTTCAATGGACGTTTATATTTTTTTAACGACGAAGTTTTTCAAATTGAAACAGTTTACTTTTTAACGTTAAAATCTGGTAATTCTTAAATTTTGAACGGATTTAGAATCGTCTTGTCAAATCAATTATTGTTCACTTTTTAATACTTGAAGTGCAATTCGATTTTTAAAATAATGAAAGTATTTATATTTACGGTTAATCAAATAAAATTCTTTTTATCAAAAATTTCAAACTTTAAACGCTTTTAATTTTGAATTGTTTAACTCTTCAAGATTGCACTTTAAAATTCTTTAAATTAGAAAAGTACGATTAAAAATAAAACTCTAAACTGGAACATTTTTAAAAGTAAAATATTTTCGAATTACGCATTGTAAACTGAATGATGTCATAAATGAAAAAGATAATTCAATTAATCATTTAAAAACTGTTGAAATCAAACTTGGACTGATTTTTCTTCTAAATATTTGTGACATTTCCGGTTAAGAAATAAATTTACCGTAATTTCCCGGTCTTAAAAAATTCCCGGTTTCCTGGTCCAGCGGCCACCCTAATTTTATTGAATATCATAGAATCATTCTCGTGATTTTCAATTTTTATTGTTTCTAGCTTAAAATTGCCTAAAATAATATAATTAAAAATTTCTTTTAATTCCTTGATTGATTCTTCAATTATTTATGTTTTGAAAATGATAGCGTGGTTCTATATTTTTTAACCAGAAATCTTTTAATTGTTCAATTCATTAAAGGTTAAAAATTAAGTATGTTTTAAGCTTCAATGTAAAAAAGTTTAAAATGCAAAGGATTTCAATCTGTAATGACAGAAAATAATTTGTGTGAGCTTACAGCTTTAATTGTTTTATTTAAAAATGTTTAATTTGTAAGTGAAATTGTTGAATTTTGATGTATAAATAACAAGTGAACACTTAATAATTGTAGAAAAAAATCAAGTAATTTGAATAGATATTTAGATCTTCTGAAAAGATTCAAAATTAATTTAAACTTTGAAATGATTTTAAACAAATCAAGCGAAGAGTGTGTACCGACAATACCCGGCTATTCGTCCCGGAATTTCGGCCCAAATAGCCACGGCCCAATTTGAAACTAAATGTAGATTTTTGCAGATTTTGAACAAAAAAGGTATAAGCTTTTTAACAATTGTGTGAGGCTTCAAAAGAATGAAAACATTTTCTTAAGATTCCTAGGAATATTGAAAATTATTTTTTATTTTGAAAAATTATTTTAAGAGAATACTTAAAAAGATTCTAAAAGATTTACAAAATTGCCAAAAAAGAATCTGGAAGATTCTAAGGAATTTTTTCTTAAGTTTGCAGGATTTTAATAATTCTAAAAGATATTTAGAAGTTATAAAAACATGTTTAAAAAAAATTTAATTTGAAAAACTTTAAAACAACAGGTAGATTTTTCAAGATTTTGAAATAAAATTTGGAAGCTTTTTAAAGAATCTTGAACTATTGAAAATAAAAATAATTTAACTTCTAATTTAGCAAGTGTTCAGTTAAAAAAATAATTAAGTGTACAATTTTTAATGTTTCTAGCTTCAAGTTGCTTAAAATAATTTAATTCTTTAATTTTTTTAATTCATTGATTCTTCAATAATTTATGTTTTAGAAATGATAGCGTGTTTTATATTTTTTAACCAGAAATCTTTCAATTGTTAAATTCATGAAAGTTTAAAATTAAATATGTTTTAAGCTTCAATTAAAAAAATTTTAAATGCAAAAGAGTTGAATTTGTAATGACCGAAAATAATTTGTGTGAGCAGGGATAAAACCGAGAAATCCCCAAAATAATTCTTATCTGAAAATGGATGAAACCCCTGTAAACAATTGAAACCTGCAAACACGTTTGCAGCTTTCACGTAGTTTTCGACTGTTTTGCAGCGTTTTTATCTGATTTCTGATCAAAATAATCCTTCAGATTTATTGTGCATATAATTCAATTTCAACATTATCTATTGACTGTGAAGAATATAAATATATTTTATTATTTGCATATAACAGAATTAGCAAATTTATGTCTATGTGTAGTTTAATTATTTGTCTTTAGCAATTGATAGAAAACGTTTGATATGTATTGTATTTACATTAAATATATATTGTGATAGAATGTAATTTATGAATATTGAAAACATTTTATTATTTGTATAACATCGACAAACAATAGAATATCATTGAATCATTCTCGCTAAAAATTTGTGAAACTTAAGATATATGTACACTGTTAAAAATTTCCGCATAAAACTTCCACTAAATGTATTGGAAGTTTACTTCCGAAATGTAGGGTAACGCTACAATACATAATGTTGTAGTTTTCAATTGCAACGGATCATGCAGCGATACATGGGTCGGATGAGGCGTATGCGCACAATTTTCGACTTATAAACGCTACAATACATGTATTGGAATTCTCGACGGTGACTTCACGATTTACGACGCTTACAATACATGTATTGCAATTTCGGCATTCCAATACCGTGTTTACAATTCTGCCTTACGCTTGTATTGTAGAAGTGTTGGAGAATTCCAAACATTTTTAACAGTGTATGAGAGTGGGCCGAAAAAAAACCTTTTTTCGTGTATAAACGAAAAAATATGCTATAGCAGGTTCTGATCGTGGATGAAAGTGTAGTAAGCCCTCCAAATTTTATTTCGATTCGATTATATCTTCTTTTCTGTGTATGGATTTGCAAATTCTAATTTTGGAAGATTAAAAAAAAAATGTTGCTATGGGACAAAAAATTATGTTGAATTTTTTGTAGTTCATTTTTTGGTACTGAATTATAATAAAGAATTAAAATAAAAAAAATGTGCTCTAGTTACAAATATTTTAAAATGTGCAAAAAAAACAACAGTTTTTTGGATTGTGTTATCTGCATATCTTTTTGAAAACATTTCTTGCTTAACATTTCTTCAGCTTGAATCATAAGCACGTGCCATTTTTTTGCTATCATCCAAAACATTTTGTTTCGTGGTGTGGGAGACTAAAAATTGCGAAAAAGCTAAATTCACAATTTTGAAACCAGAAAATTTTGTTTATCATGATAAGAAAATAATGGCATGTTGTATCATTCAAGCTAAAGAAATTTCAAGCACAAAATGTTTTACTCGTTTCAAAAAATGTGTAGCTAAAAAAATTCAATATAATTTTGTAGCTCATTGGAATTAAAAAAAAGTCCAAGATTTGAATTTTCAAGTCCATACACAGAGCAGAAGATATTATCCGATCGAGCTAAAATTACGGTACGGCTTATTACTGTTAAGCAAACACAACTTTTACCCACTAAGAGAACCTGTTCCTCGAATAAAGTTTTTTTTTCAGCCTACTCTAATATGTAACCAAATCCATTATGTAATAATGCATTAAGTTGAAAATTTTTATTATCGGCTCCAGACCCCTCCATCCCTCTTTTAATAATGGAACCATAACAAATTTACACATAGTGTCCGACCCCCCCCCCCCTGAGTTATTACGTAATTTAAGTACGACCCCTCAATGTTAAGATAGTACATGTGGCCTGAAATGCGTGAATAATTAAATTGATGTAATACACACTGTTAGAAAAATCTCTACTGAATTTAGTACACATGTAATAGAAGCAAAAATGCACAACATGAAATTAAATTTAGTATACCAGCGTACAGTAAATTTAGTATATTTATACTGAATTTATTACACGCGTATACTAAATTTCTTATACGTGTATACTAAATTCAGTATGAATATACTAAATTTACTGTACGCTGGTATACTAAATTTAATTTCATGTTATGCATTCTTGCTTCCATTACATGTATACTAAATTTAGTAGAGATTTTTCTAACAGTGCACACGGTTTTATAATTATCATTATATTTCTTGAATGCCACAAATGTTGATGTTCATGGGATAGTTTATCTTCTAACTATAATTCCGTTGCCACTAATACTTTTGTATGCACTGAGAGGTCTAGACTCTAGTGGGTGACTTTGGCTTAAAATGTCAAGGAAAGTCGCTTGATTATGAATTTCCAGGGTAGCCTTTGGAAAAGTTGGTCGTTTATTGTTTAAGCAAGGTTTTTTAATGGTATATTTGTGTATCTAAGAGGCGAACTCAGTCTTTTTACCCGAGCGTGAGTTTGCAATAACCACACTGAAAAAAAATTTACTTGATTCAAGGAAATGCGTTTCTTTGGTTTTTTTTTCTTTCGACCAAGGAATTGTTTACTTCAGTTAAGTTAATATTGTTTAGATGCAAAAGATTCACGCATTAATTCAAGGAAATTATTTCTTTGGTGAAATTTCTTTAATATAAGTGAATATTTCTTCGCATTAAATGCGAAAAATATCAAGTCAAAGAAATGATTTCCTAGAAGGTGGGAACCTAGGTTTATTGAATACGTTTTAGGCGCCTGAAGAACTCCTTCTTTAGTCCAATGAAATCGATTCCTTGAAAGGGATAAATATGTTTTAGAATCGAATAATTCATACATCATTGGAGCAATTAGTCCATTTTTTTTAGTCAAGAAAATATTCACTCAAGAAAAGTGAATTTTCATTCAATTGAAGAAATATTTATTCCATGCTAAGAACTGTCAAAATCATAATAATAAAACAGTTATCTAAATTTAAAAAATATTCTTTCACGATGAATCGATATTCGTTCAATTGAAAAAAAAATTATTTAACACTATAAGTTGATATAATTGTTGCAACGAAATAATGACTTAAAAAGAAGAAATACTTATTCAAGACAAATGAATATTCATTCAGTTAAAGAAATATTTATTGCATTCTATCAATTATCATAATCAACACAATAATAAAATTGTTTGAATGTAAAAAATATTCTTCCAATACAAATGCATATTCATTAAATTGAAAGAAATATTTATTGCAAGCTAAAAGTTGATATAATAATTGCAACGAAATAATTACTTAAATTGAAGAAATATTAATTGAAGATAAATGAATATTCATTCAATTAAATAAATATTTATTGCTTTCTAACAATTATTGTAATCAACACAATGCAAGTATTATTTACATTTGAAAAATATTCTTTTAATATAAAGGTATGTTCACTAAACTGAAAAAAATATTTATTTCATGCCAGAAGTCGACATAATCATATCGCAATCAAATAATTACTTGAATTGAAAATATTCTTTTGAGATAAAGGAATATTACATTCAATTCAATAAATATTCACTGCATTCTAACAATTATCATTTTCAACACAACGCAAACATTATTCAAATGTAAAAAATATTCTTTTAATACAAATGTATATTCATGAAACTGAACAAAAATATTTATTCCATGCCAGAAGTCGACATAATCATCGCAATGAAACAATTATTTTTGTTTAAAAAATGTTTAAAAAAATAAAACTTTGATTCATTCAAAAGAAAGAAATTTTCGTTTGAATAAGTAATTTTCTATTAATCAATTTTACAGAAAAAATAATTATCCAATTCCTATACCTCACCGATATTTTGTTGCCAACTCTTGTCAACTGGAAATAAGACAAGTTGAACTTTGGAAAATGAAATAATAGCCAGTAAGGGACGTTTATCGTGCCCTAAATCTTTATTTTCAATTATGCAGATTTAAGACAATTTTAAAAATTATAAAAAATATTTAAATATAGCTTTAAGTAAAAATTGTTATCACAGAAAATTTAAGTTTGCATTTTAAGTTCAGTTACAAGAAATTAAATCTTTCTCACGAATAAAATTAAATTTAAAAATTACGTTTCCCATCATAAAAATTGTCTCTATAAAGTGACTAAAATATTTGATAACTCATGTAAAAGTTTACAGTTCGCATTATGAAACAACTGTTTCATTTAATTTTCATAATGAAACAATTTCATTTTTTTATTTAAGATAGGGTAAAAGATAAAACATTTCTGCATCGAATATTAATTACTAGGTTGAAATATTGTTGACTACTCTCTCAGAAATATTAGGAAAAAAGTGTAAATAATAACATTTTCTTGGGTTTATATACCCTTCAATGTAATCGATTTTTTTTACAAAACTGTGCTTTTTTTTTCTTTTATTCTGCCAAGATCTAAACTTTGAACAAATAATTTCAAATTTTGAAACCGTTTATAAATTTAGTGTTCAAGTATAAGAAATTTTTGAAATTTTGAAACTTATTTCTCCTAAGTTCAGACTTTTAATTTCAAGGTATTTTTTTTTTAAACCAGAATTATTATATTGTATACGTTTTACTATATAATCTTCATATTGTTTAAGTAAAGCCGCATTTGAGCAATAACACGTGTTTGCTGATAATATGAGCTTGACCTTAAAAAATGTACCACATCAAAATCACATTATAATTTTATAGGACATTTAATTTAAAGCCGGCACTGGTCGTTTCTCACAAGCGGTAAGAATTTTCTTGGTTAGTATATAAGGACCATTTCGACCGATACCCTCAGCGTGCGATATTCTGCGTTACACGCAAAACAAATAATTTTTGAAACCAAAAAAATGCATTTACTTGAATCTTATTTCTTAGCATCAAGAAAATATTCGTTAATAGTAGTAATTTTTATTTAAACCAGCCACATATCTTTGGTTAATTTTATGAAATGAATTCTTTGGCTATATTTTCTTGATTCAAACAAATATTTCTTATATTCAAGAAAACCATTTCTTTGATTCCAAAGTTCTAGATTCTTTGAAATTTGATTCGTCGTTCAAATAAATATTCATTTGATTCAATGAGTTCGATTCTTTGAATTGATACGGACGCATTTGAATCAATTAATTGTGCATATTTGAATCAAGTCTTTAAGTTTATTCAAATCAAAGCAATAATGATTTAATTCAAAATAATATTAATTAAATTAAAAATATATTTATTTGTTACAAAGAGTTCATGCATTTATACCAATGAAGCATTTATTTAGATGAACAAGGTATTGTTTTTGCATACATATTTATTTCTTCATTTGAAGGAAATGTTTTATTTGCTTACTAGAATTAAATTATTCATAACAAATAAACATTTATTCCAACGAAGTAATTATTTTTTCAAATCAAACATTCAATAATTTGTTTCAATTGAATACTTCTTTAGATCAAAGAAATATGTTGTTAAATTCAATATCCATGTTTTTTATTTGAAGAAATATTTCTTTGGCATTTATGGTGAGCGTTAAATACGGCTTTCCGCCTTATAATTTCCATGTTGCGACAGCGTCGTGGACATCGTTGTGGATTTGACACTCGACGGACCCAAGTTCGATTCCTGCTGGAGGTGGATTTTTCATCAAATTTTTCTGTTTCAGGTTCATCAAGATTGTAAAATATATTCGTGATGCGTTGTTTAAATTAAATATGTATAATAATAACAATGTTAATTATAATTTAAGCTGAAAGAATCCATTTGTTTATCTAGGAAAATATGTACTACAGTTGAAGTACGAACTACTTCATTGCACTCTCGCGCATGGTTTAGGCCAAAGAAATATTTGTTTGAATCAGTGGGATATTTTTTTTGCTTCAAATACTCAAAAACTTGATGCGAAGAAATGGTTTTGTGAGCCTATAAAATATTTGCTTGACTTTAAAATATGTTTCTTTCCATCAATTCACATATTCTCATCTCAAAGAAATATTCATTCCCATTCATGGCATATTCATTTGGAACAATGAGTCATTTATTTGGTTTAAAATGTATATTTTTGTCTTTGATTAATATTTCTTTGATTTAAAGAAATATTTCGCTCCGATCAATAGGTCGTATTTTTGAATTACAATATGCTTCATTGAAACAAAAAAATCAAATGTGTCAATTAAAAAAACGTTTATTTTATCCGATCGAAAATACTTTCAATTAACAGAATATTTCTTAGAATTGAAATTGTATTCGATCATATCAACTGACTGATTTTTAAATCCAAATATCGAATTTCATTCAGTTAAAGACATCGTCCATTCGCACAAATAATATTTCAGAGGCTGGAGTAATTATTTATTTGCTTCAATAATTTCTTATTTTTCATACAATTAAACGATTTCTTTGAATTGAAGAAATACATGATTGGACGTATTCAGTACGACCATTTCTTTGAATCAAAGAAAATTTTTTTTTTTCAGTGTAGGTGTAGACGAGTTTGAGTCGAGGCCGAGTATAGCAAACACGCGAGGGTAAAAAGATGTTTGCCTCCTTGGTGCACACGATACTTTATTTAACATACGTAAAATTATACAATGTATGATTTACAAGCTTATCACGCCTGGCATTTGTGGTTAGGTTGACGCGGCCATAATCGTACATGGGCGACAGCGAATGCACATGAGCGGAATACGATTACGAGCCCATAATACATACTCCTAAGAGTATTATGGGCTTATAATTGTACTGTGAACATGCGCATTCGCTGTCGCTCCTCCTGTTGTGTAAATGGCGACTGTCACAATTAAAAAGACGCTGATAAAACGCCGTAAGTCATGCCTGCGATACATAATAGTATATTATGCACCGCAAGGAGGAGAATATGGACTTTTATTGACGATTGTATGGTTTCACTACGAGTCGTAGGCGAGTGCCACTGTTCAAGGTCATATGTATGTATGTAATAGCTATGTATATCTATGCCGTCAAAAAATATTATGTCATAGCTATATAATGGCCATTACATATCAGCTCATAGGTATGTGGCCATTATATATCTATGACGTCATAGATATACAATGGCCATTACATGTCTATGAGCTGAAAAGGGGACTATGTGTGCAATATTCCGTTCATAATTGTCAAAAAAGGTTGTTATTAAAATTTGTACATAAATAAAAGTTTTATTTTGACCGGAAAATTTCGTTTTCCTGTGTGAGGACGTGTCTTAAAAAGCAATTTGCTTTTTTCGAAATTTTTTGACCCAATATGTCCTGAGATATCTATATACAAATAGGCCAATTTTAGTGCAAATTCAATTGTATTTTACAGAATTTTGTTCATAAATAATGTGTTTGTTTAAAAAACATGTTTAATCAATAAATTACGAACTTTTCGAAAGGCTACCGTGGATATTCATAATCAGAGGACTTCTCTCGACATTTTAAGCCAAAGTCACCCACTAGAGTCTACACCTCTCAGTGCATACAAATGTAATTATTAGCAACTTCACTTGTGCATATCTACATAAATTTGTGATTGACAAATATATAATTATTTAATATTAATGGTGTGTTCCATTCAATCAATCGAATGTTTTATTTACATATAGAAGCTATCAATTCCATAAACAATAACTACGTAAGTGATGTATTTGTTTTCTGCATTCACAGTATTATCTGTTTTTCTTTAGATGATAAACGATAATTGGCTACTAAGAAAATTAATTAATAACTTTTTTTGAATTTCATTATGCTTCGAAATTCTCGTAATAAGTGTGTGCGTGTGGCATAAAATAGAAACTTAAATTAAATTATTGGTAGTTCGAATTTAATAATGTTGAAACTGTAAAAACTTTTCATTCAAGGAGTTACATAGAACTTGATTGCGATTGCTGGAACATTTCATGCGGGTAAAATCGTGCATTTCATGTTATTGCTGACCTTGAAAAAAATCTGAACTCGTGTTAGGTTTATTGATTCTTACTCTGGCTAAATCCTCGTTCCTAGTTGTAATTCCACGATATGCTCAATATAATTAATGCCGATAAGAATATACAGGTTTTTTAGAATCAGATGCAAATAATACACGCATTATGACACTTTTTAGATTGAAATGTGGAGATTATTAAACCAATTAAAACTTGCAAGCAGAAAATAGGATGGTTCTACGCTCGCATCTTTTATAGTTATCTTTTTTACTGTGTTAGTATGTAATTAATTAGAAATTTTAATCTATTGACACATGGAGGTAGACTTGTATTTTTTTCAATTAAAAGACATTTAACAATATCGATGGTACAATTAGAATTTGTCAATTTTAGCGATATCGTTCTTTAAATGGTGATATACGTATTTACCTGAACCATTCATTCTATTGAAAACTTTTGATGCACTGTATGTATGTCGTATACGAGGTAGTATGATATATTATTCATACATCATTTTAAAACTCTTCAATTGTTTCGTAAACTTTTAATATCTCTTGAAATATTTTTAATCCTATGAAATGCCCAGTACTAGCCCAATTGTGAGTTGTAGAGAACTGAGAACAATTGTTGGCCAGTGGAGAAAATGTTATCATTATAGAAGTTTTGCCAGTAGTTGGGTGTTCCCACAATTTTCACCTGAGGAGACAAAAGATATGGATGATTGCCAAAAAGCACAATTTGGCAAAATGTCCTGTCATCCACCTGTCCCAAATTAACAATTTTAAATGAAAAATTGGTGAATAATATTAACAACATTCTTGTAATATTTGAGTTTCACATATATAACTTATATTGAGTTGAAAAAGATGATTATAAAGAAGAGGTTTCAATGTTTTAGAGTTATGGATTTCAAAAATCACTTCAAAGTTTGTCCCACAAGTTTTTCTTCCTGTCATCCAAAGTTGCTATTTTAGTTTAAAACTAGAAAGTAATTATTAAAACTATTCAAAATACGGGCTTAAATGATTCATTTTATACTTATGATTATTTTTCTGTAGTTCAATATCGATTCATCAATTTTGATTCCAAGTGACTATAAATTAATATATCTTAATATAAAATGAGAGGGTGTTTTGAAATGCTGAAGCCGAAATGCATTGTCATCCGGCTTCTAGGTATAATATTTCTGCTGTTTAAAATGCATATCCATCACAAATAAATTCCTTCATCTATTAGATTCAAATTTTCATGCTATCTAGGTCTCTGAGCTAAGACTTAAATAAAAATAAAAAAATATTTTGGCCGGTTTGAAATTTTTGTTCTCGAATATCTCATTGTCTAAAATAGTCAACTTTTTTGCAATTACCCATAATTATTTATTGGCCACCTTCTCCAACAGGTACTCATGGCATAATACTGTGCTACCAAACACGGTCGTGAATGCAGCAAGTGCTTAGTAGATTCGCTGGTGTCAGTCACTGTTCGCAGGTTAATCTTGCTTGCACATTCGTCAAAATTTTCCTTATCCTGCGACAGGAAGGTGTACACACACTGAAGTGCCCGTTTATAGGGATTCAATTCTTATACACCTTCCATGCATTCGTCATCACCCCCATTAGCTACTAACAGCGACCGGGACTAGGGATAATTTACAAAAATTCTACAACGGTGGACGACATACATAACTTCACACACGCACACGGGCACATACACCAACAAGCAGAGAAGAAAGGTCAAAAGATAAACAAATTTATATAAAATAAAAAATATAAAGAAACAAAATATTATGTGGCATAACAGTCTCGTTCGCCGTCTGCGTGGGTTGGCCTTTATCGCAGAAGATGATTAGCCGCTATTGTTGCTAGCGCTCAGAAATCTCCGGACGATGTGTTCTGTAATATCGCTTTCTGTATAAGATGTAAAAATTTCCTAGCTCCCAGTTCTTCCAAGTGATAGGTGCACCTCGCATGGACGTTCCCTGTGTAGGAGATCACAGTCAGGTGTATTTCTGGATCTTTTAAGTGTATGGTAGCTGAATGTTGTTATTTAAGGGTCAATAATTCTGAGATGTTTGGGAAATCACACATTATTATTTTTGTGTTTTAAAACTTTTTTCTGGGGTAACCCTAGTTCCTGATGGTCTAGAAAGTTTCTTATAATGCGACATGTGTTTATTAAAACCACTTTTTGAGTTGCTGCCAGTATTCCACTGACTTCTAGATGTTTGAGATGTTCACTGCATCTTACGTGTACAATTCCTGTAGCCGAAATCGCAATAGGATGAATAGATGCATTACTATGTGAGAAGTTGTAGGCTCCGGAAGCTACGATCATGGTTCCTTAAAGCAACCAATCCCGACGCAACTGGAACGTGTACGTCATCCGCTTCTGCTCCTTCTGTCCTAGAAGGTAAGCAAGAGCGGGAAATTTACGCGAGATAACATCGGGCAACACTGTTCCTTGGAGTCAGGTCTCTAGCCGCGGATGATCTTACGCGGCAGACGGGAAAGTTGGAGATGAAGGTTTCACCTCTGGATACTTTTTTAGAGCTACCAATCTTTGTAGAATGTTATGAGGAATAGTGTTGATAGACCAGATGAAGCGATCCCAGAAGAACAGCCTTTTGCATCCGGTTCGCGATGGAATGAGCCTGACGCTGGCAAGCAGGAATGTTGTTGAGTTGGCTAATAAATGAAGCTTTCATACCTCCAAGACATCCGATTATGAGAACTACAATATGGACTTTAAAGCCTTGGTAGAGCCTGCTCAGCTCGAAAAGAAGTGCTTGATATTTCGCCCGTTTCACTTCCTCCTTTGCCGTGATATTACCATCGGCTGGTGCCGAGAATTCAATCACGTAAATGATCTTGTTCTTCAGATCTTGGAGAACAATATCAGGCTTCGTAGCACTGATACGTATAGTGGTGGAGAATGAGAAATTCCAGTAGATCTTACACTGATCATTCTCCACCACGGACTCGAAATCCCCCTGGGCGTATGGCAAGACGGGCAACAGATCAACACCATAGAAGTGCCTAAGATGGTAATATAACACTTTTAGAGCCGCAATGTGTGTACCCGTAGCGTGCATATTTTGAGCATCCACTGAGAACATGTCCAAGTGTTTCTGGCTCTTGGTTGCACGCTCGGCAGTTGGTATCGCCTACAGGTATATTCATTATGCGCTCGCGGTAAACTAAGGAGTCTATAACGCCATCTTGACAGGCAAAAAGAAATCCCTCAGTCTCCGATTTTAATCCAGCAGACTTGAGAAACATGTTGGACAGACCCATCGAGAGCTCTTCTCTACGTATAATGCCGTAGAATTTACCATGAAGGGGCTTGTCAGTATGTTCTCTTAGTAGAAGCGTATGTTCTGCTTCCTGTACACGACTTTTGAGCACCAAAGGTGTTAGTGATGCTAGGCCATGTGTAGTGTCGCTGGAATTAAATGGGAGGCCAAGCTCCTCTGCGGCCCTATCTGCGGCACGATATAGAAACGCCGCAGCATTGACGACTTCATGTTGATGTACTAGTCGCATAAGAAAATCTGTGCTATTTAGAACGGAGCAGGCTGTAGCCAGAACCGTTCTGCGATGAAGACACTCTAAGCTCAGCAAGCCTCTTCCCCCCTTTATCTCGAGGGATTATTTTGAGAAGTTGTAGGCTCCGGAAGCTACGATCATGGTTCTTTAAAAGCAACCAATCCCGACGCAACTGGAACGTGTACGTCATCCGCTTCTGCTCCTTCTGTCCTAGAAGGTAAGCAAGAGCGGGAAATTTACGCGAGA
>CAKNYM010049954.1:80060-100727 GCA_932195095.1 Andricus curvator | reverse complement strand
CCAAGACAGCCGATTATGAGAACTACAAGATGGACTTTGAAGCCTTGGTAGAGCCTGCTCAGCTCGAAAAGAAGTGCTTGATATTTCGCCCGTTTTTCTTCCTCCTTTGCCGTGATATTACCATCGGCTGGTGCCGAGAATTCAATCACGTAAATGATCTTGTTCTTCAGATCTTGGAGGACAATATCAGGCTTCGTAGCACTGATACGTTGAGTGGTCGAGAATGAGAACTTCCAGTAGATCTTACACTGATCATTCTCCACAACGGACTCGAGTTCCCCCTGGGCGTATTGCAAGACGGGCAATAGATCAACACCATAGAAGTGCCTCAGATGGTAATATAACACTTTTAGAGCCGCATTGTGTCTCTCTATGTACCCGTATCGTGCATATTTTGAGCATCCACTGAGAACATGTCCAAGTGTTTCTGGCTCTTGCTTGTACGCTCGGCAGTTGGTATCGCCTACAGGTATATTCATTATGCGCTCGCGGTAAACTAAGGTGTCTATAACGCCATCTTGACAGGCAAAAAGAAATCCCTCAGTCTCCGAGTTTAATCCAGCAGACTTGAGAAACATGTTGGACAGACCCGTCGAGAGCTCTTCTCTACGTATAATGCCGTAGAATTTACCATGAAGGGGCTTGTCAGCATGTTCTCTTAGTAGAAGCGTATGTTCTGCTTCCTGTACACGACTTTTGAGCACCAAAGGTGTTAGTGATGCTAGGCCATGTGTAGTGTCGCTGGAATCAAATGGGAGGCCAAGCTCCTCTGCGGCCCTATCTGCGGCACGATATAGAAACGCCGCAGCATTTACGACTTCATGTTGATGTACTAGTCGCATAAGAAAATCTGTGCTATTTAGAACTGAGCAGGCTGTAGCCAGAACCGTTCTGCGATGAAGACACTCTAAGCTCAGCAAGCCTCTACCCCCTTTATCTCGAGGGAGGTATATTCGAGGTACGGAAGATCTAGGATGATGACTTCGATGAATTGTCATCATCTTGCGTGTGCTTCGGTCAAGTTGCTTCAACTCATCGACGTTCCATTTTACTGCACCAAACGTGTAGAGCAGTATAGGAACGGCCAGCATATTGGTCGCCTGGATCTTATTCTTTCCAGATAATTCTGAAGCCCAAATTTTTCTGAGAATTTGGCGATACCTTTTTCCAAGGGCCGTTTTTAACGCAAGCACATCATGGGTTTCCGCTTGCGGTATTCCAAGATATGTATATGTTTCTCCAATACCAAGATGTTGAATGGTATTTCCGCCTATGAGTTGAACATCCTGATCGTGACGCGATGATGTAGTTTATAATCTTCCTTGGCGTAGGTGGACGCAGGCACACTTGTCCAGTCCGAAGCTCATGCCAATCGCTTTAGAGTACCTATTTACCGCCTCCACAAGGATGTTAAGGACCTCTTTCGAGGAAGCAAAGAGTTTAAGGTCGTCCATGTATAAAAGGTGGTTGACCTTATATTCTCTTTTGTTCGGCGGGCCACATAGGTATCCAGAGCTTTTGCCTCGGAGCACAATAGAAAGAGGCAAGAGGGAGATGCAGAAAAGTATCGGACTTAGAGAGTCTCCTTGGAAGACTCCCCTCTTATATGTGATATAGCTTGTAGTCACTTGTCTTTTGTCAGATGTTATGACAAATCTTGTCCGCCACAAGAGCATAAGCTCTTTTATGCATCTCACTATTTTTGGATGCACCTCCATGCATTCAATGAGCTTAATAAGTAGCTCATGGTTCGTGTTATCGAATGCCTTACGGTAGTCAATCCAAGCCATGGACAGATTGCGTCGATACCTGATCGAGTCCTGGGTGATACATCTGTCTATTAACAGGTTCTCCCTGCAACCTGCCAGACCTCTCTTGCATCCACGTTGTTCAACTATTGCACTCCATACCGGCTCGATAGTTGTTAATATCCTCTCTTTGAGGATGCCAGTGAATAGCTTGTAGCTGGTGTTTAAACAAGCTATGGGCCTGTAGTTCTTTGGACTTGACAAATCTCCGCTCTTAGGAATCAATACCGTGCGTCCTTCCACTAGCCACTGCGGGACGGGTTGTTCTCCGTTTAAGAAAGTTGTAAATATACGAGCTAGATGTTGGTGCGTAGAAGTAAACTTCTTCCACCAAAAGTTGTTGATTTTATCTGGCCCTGGCGCTGAAAAGTTCTTAGTTCTAGCGATAACTTTCTTCACTTCTTCAGCAGTAATTAGTGGACACTCTTCCTCTGGACCTTGTAACCTTTGCCTTTGGCAAAAGTTACGAAAGAGTGATATATCTGAAGCCTCTTCATTTAGCTGATAAGTATCTCCATATACTTGTTCCCAGAAGACTTGAATCTCTTCTCGACTAGGCGGATTTTTAACGGCACATGACGTTTTATTGAACAGACGGGAAGGATGAGTAGAAAAGGTGGAATTTTCCTGAATCCACTTTACTCGCCGTTCAAGGCGCTGTTTCGCTGTTGAAAGAGATCTTATTTTTTGCGTCCAGTGCTGCTTGATGGTCAACAGTTTACACTTGTTCAGCGTGTGATTTGCTTTCCTCAAGTTTCGAGCAAGTGCCCTAACTTTTGGAGTGAATTTTTTATTCAATGTTATGTAGCTAATCACGCACTGAATATTTGATGCATGCCGTCTCGCCGTTTCAATTTTGAATTGAAGCTGTGCAATACGCTCGCGAGTCTTACTCAGACGTACTGAAGTTTCGTTACTTCTACTGTCGCTAAGCAAGGACACCGCCTTCTCGTAAACAACAGAGTTCACATTCCAGAGATTAACATCTTCGGGGAGCAAATCGGGGAGAGCAGTATTAGCTTCAGCTAATTTGTTCATCCTGAGAAAGACTTTTTGGTGGATAGATCTCCTACTTCTCATGTTAGCATTATCGGCTATCTGCAAAGGTGGTCTTGCTGGAGCGGGTGGAATGTTCGATGGAGGATGTTGCTCTTCTTCTTCTTGTTGATAAAGAGCTTCATATCCGTTTTTTCGCAAAAAGGATACCTGATCTCTTAAATACTGAGGCGTTTGATGAGCATATTCCGGGTGCATATTGACCCAACGGTCATGTAACCTCTGCATGAATCCTCTTCCCGCCGGTGAGCTTCTTTGCCAACAGGTAAGGATGTCTCTCCTGAGTTGGTCCGACCATTTAAATCGATGTTCTCGCGTTTGTCCGGGGCCATTGCCTGGTCGTCGCCTCGGTTCGGTCCTATTGCCACTCCCAACTGAACCATGGCCTCCATCCGAGAGAGGCCTATTGTGGGTGGCACTGCGCGATACTGGTGTCGTAACCGCATAATTCATTGCATTGGGGAGTTAGCCCAAAGCAACGTGGCTGACTGCAAGAGCCGGAGCTCTCGGGCGATGGGGTCGCCACATCCCTACGCCTACTTTTTTATATTTTATTTATATTCTATATTTTTTATTTTTATATTTTATATTCTTATTTTTTTTATTTATTTTTATTATTTTTATTATTTTTATTTATTTTTATTTTATTATTTATTTTTATTATTATTTATTTTTATTTAATTTATATTAAGTTTATATTCTATTATTATGCATATTATTATTATTATTATTATACCATTAAGCCATTCCCTTTCGGGGTAGGCAAGGTCACTTCGATTATTTGATCAGTCCAAAAGAGTACGTAATGACAGGGATGGCATAGGAGTTAATAGCCCTGATTTTGATGGTCGAGTTGAGAGAACTCTTCAGGACTAATCTGGAACGGTACGCCTGGATGGAGTTCAACCCAAAGGGGCTTGCATTGTTAATTTATTATTGTTTTTATTTCGGGGATATGTTAAGACTATCTTAAGACAAGAAAAATCGCTAGGCCCGTTTAAAAAAAAAAAATTCATACAATTTTTTTCCAATATGTGTATGAATTTCAACCCAAAGATGCTTGCGTGGTTAATTTTTGTTTTTTTTTTGCTTAGGAGACATGTTACGACTATTTCAAGACCAAAATGAAAAGAATCGATAGGTTTATTTCAGATTTTTTTTTATTAATTTAAAAAAAGTTAGTTTTTAACAAAATTCATGACACTGTTGTACAAAATACTAATTATTGTTCATTGAAATCAGATAATGACAGAAAAGTTTCATTTATGATAAATGCGTAACATTAGCTCAATACTAATTACATGGATTTAATATTATAGTGAATGTAAGCTGTTATATTCGTAAAGAGCGCGTAATAACCGAGAGTCGTACTCTGGATGTTTTATGGAAACTTTTTATTTACTCCAAGTACTTTTAAAAACGAAGTGCACTGATTCCATTGCTTGTTCGCTATAAAATCCTAAGCCCATCTGCGTATCTTTCACACAAATTTTCAACGCAAAAAAACAGTGAACTTTAGGAGTGACGGATACGTTTAAATTCATATAACTCCTTTTGAAAGCAGCAATTTTTGCTTTGAAATCAGCATCTAAAATTTGGCCAAAGCAAACATCTACAACTGCCTTTGAATCTTCCAAGGCTTTAATATTATATTATGCAACATGTGCGTAAAATGCGGTTTTACACACGCGATCACCACAAGTGGGTAAATCATACGCACATGTTGCATACGATATTTTCATTCCCAATGAATTTCAAAAGAAAACAATAAGTCGGTAAACCTCACCAAAATCTGCGTAAAGTAGATGTAAATATCAAAAAAATCTATGCAGATAATTAAGGTATTGAAATTTTATTAAATTTGTTTAGTTGAAGTAAGATTTAGGTACCATAAATTAAAAAAATATCACTTTGTTTAAAAATAATAAGATACCGCGATACATAAAATTACACATAGGAAAACATTATGTTAGATACATTTTGTTCGTCTTTCTATTAAGAGGAGATTTGATATTTACAACCTCGCATGGATGTAGGTTTTTGAATTACTTTCTGATTTAGTTCAGTTTCTTGACCTATTTTGTTCTGGATTCTTCTAGATTACTCGGATTACTTAAAATACTCCTGATTACAAGTGACTTACCTAGGATGACAAGTAGATTACGTAGGATTACACTGTATCAATCATATTACCTCGGATTACCAGTTCGGATAATCGAGCGGTCCAGCGGGTTGCAAGAGTTGTTTCCCCTCGAAAAATTCTTTATATTCTTCATGTTATTTGTGGGTTTTGGTGTTCCTCTTGGTAATTTTTCTCTCGTTCTCTGCCTGTCTGGTATGGGAGAACCCTGTCAGTAGTTCTAGTACTGGGGTCTGGGGATCATGGAATTTATGTGGTAACAGTAAGTAAATGATGTGTAGGAGAAGGGCTAGATTTTAAATCAATTTAGAAATAGCATTATGCTTTTCAAACATAACACTCGACCCGGGCTGCTGGTCAATCTCTAGCAATCATCCCTGGTGTAAAGCTTCATAAAGTAATCGTACATAACGTTTCACACATAAACACGCAAACTGACTAATAAACTCACAAGAAGATCCATACTTTTTACCCTAACCATGCCCACTAAGCAAAACTCTACGAGGACCCATGAGTATCCCAAATTTGATAGATTACTAAAAAACAATAACCCGTTCATAGTCCAGACGCCAACCCCGTTTCCGTCGGATCGACGTGGTCCATTCGATTTTTGTCGATTCTTATGTAAAATGATCTCCAGAATCTAAAACTGTATAGCACATCTCTGGCAAATGTGCCGTTCTTAAGATATTCGCAATTAATTATTTTTTTAAATAAATGTAACATTAAACATTCAAAAAAGTTGGTTCGGCGCACGTCACAAATGTGTATTTCAGTTGGTACATTTAAAAGAGTGTTACTTTTTTGTCATTCATACAATATTTTTTTGGTTATTGATAAACGTATTTGTTGCCACTTATTTTACAAGTTATTTGAATTTTTGCAGTAAATATTCGTCTGAGCAAAAAAATGCTAAAACAACTATTGTTTCTCATGAGCTTGTCTAATAAGAGGAAGAAAAAAATTTCAAATTTTTTCATTTTGAATGTTACATTTATTAAAAAATAATTAATTGCGAATATCTCGAGAACGGCACATTTTCCAGAGATGTGCTACACAGTTTTGGATTCTGGAGATCATTTTACATAAGAATCGAAAAAAGTCGAATGGACCTCGCCGATTCGACGGAAATGGGGTTGGTGTCTGGACTATCAGGTGAGTATCAAATTTTAATCCTATGTTTTTGTTTTCAGCAATCTGTCCTGATTAGCATCAAGGGAGAAGACCCAACATTCACGGGAAGTGGTTACACAAGCTTGGCCATAATCTATGCAGTATTTGCGACCTTTAACTGGTTAGCACCATCCTACATCTCCGTGACTGGACCCCGGATATCAATACTTTCTGGTGCTTTGTGCTACACCTTCTTCATAGCCACATTCCTTTGGCCACAAACAACCCTGCTCTACGTAGCATCTGCAATCGTAGGCATTGGTGCTGCTCTGATGTGGACAGGTCATGGCCAGTACCTCACAGAAAACAGCGACGCAGAAACAATGACTCGAAATTCTGGTCTTTTTTGGGCCATCTTTCAACTTTCCCTCTTCGGAGGCAATATTTGCGCTTTTTTTGCCTTCACAGAGCCGACTATCAGCGAATCGAAAAGAAAAATGGTCTTTGAAGTGCTCACTGCTCTTGCTGTGATTGGTACATGTGTGTTGCTCTTTATGAGAAGCTCACCACAGATGCTGGTTTTGGGTGAAGCTGAAGGTGTCTCCAGTGCTGATAAAGAACTCCGTATACCAGATAAACCAAGAGAAAAACCCTTGATGGCTGCCTGGCATGCGATGAGGGATGCGTTCCAACTCTTCATTACTCCCCAGATTTTGCTCCTATCGATGACATTCATTTACACTGGTCTGGAGCTTACCTTCTTCTCTTCTGTCTATCCTACAAGTATTGGAAACTCGGAACAAATGGGAGAATATCGTAAGAGATACGTCCCTCTTGCAGGAATTTGTATAGGAGTTGGAGAAGTCCTTGGTGGAGCAATTTTTGGCATTCTTGGATCTAAGACAAAAGCTTTTGCTGGCTGGCCGGTTGTGGTCACCGGATTTGTGATGCACATATTCGTCTTCATTGTCGTCTTATTGAATCTATCGGACGATTCTCCCATTAAGGTTTGTAGATGTATTAGATTTTTCGAATGCAAAGTTTTTGAGCAAAGCCAAACTGTTTTTCTCCAGTTCAATCAGAAGATATAGAAAGGCGGAGTTGCTTCTTCTCCAAGAATCCTGTTATTGACAATTACTGACATCTAAAGTCAATCCACAATCTTGAACTTTATCATACCTTAAATGGCTATATCCTAGGCATCACAGACCGGTCCCTATTTTATACGTAGTCTCAAGAGTCACTTTTTAATTCCATAGGATAGAAAGAGTAGCCCACTGCTGTCTACTGCTCACACTTCTTTCACCCTGCAGATACCAAAAGTCCGTAGGTAAAGAGGCGAATAAGTTTGCCGAAAATTGTGCATTTACGTTGATTCGGCATGAATCTTACATGAATGAATCAGCCTTGGCTATAGTGGGTGTCTCTCATGGAATAATAGTAAGGATAACAAACTATGTGTCAAAAATTTGTCGCCATTTTTCTGGACATAGCTGAGGGGGAGGATGTACGACTAAAAAAAGTTATTCATGATTTAAATTTATCGCCAACAAGTCACCAATCAAAAACTTCTCACAGCTCTCGCAGGTACTCCACTCAAAACGAGGCCATCTCCTTTACCATTCAGCGTGTGTTTTCCCCCGTAAACTATCTTCAAAAACTCGGGGTGCATTTTTTATTTGCGCTCGCATTCTCATTTGGTCTCCTTACTTACGAGACGCCATGGCGTAATCTCCATGGCGTCTCTTTACCTACGGACCTTGATATCTGCAGGGTGGAAGGGGTGTGATGAGTAGAGAGCAGTGGGGTTCTCTTTCTATCCTATGAAGATAAAAAGAGAGGTCCGTTCGAAGGATGGTAGTTTATCGTTTTGTCGTTAGGCTCGCCAAAAAGCAGAAAGAACATCGTGCTTTGGTACGACCGGTAAACGCATAATAAGTTATGAAACCAACAAGCAATGTAGACAAATGTTATATCTACTCCCTTTTTAGATAAGTAGTAAAACACTTCACGTATCGTAGGGACCAGTGTTAGCGTGCTACTGATAATTCAGGCGCATTTTCTTATTTCGATTATAACAGAAAAATATAATTTTTCCGGGAAAACGGCCTTTACCGCAAATTTTCGTTTCCCGGCGATTTCCAGGGGCCTTACTATTTCTAATTCATGTCAGTTGGGTATCTTTTTTGCAGGTGTTGCTTTCTGAGGAAATTTTGGCTATTTATTCAATTAATATTATTTTAAATGGAAGTGTTTTGTTGAGACTTGATAGAATAAATAGATCGATTTACATACAGAGTTATCTATTTTCCTATTATCACTAAGAATGTTTATTTACTAAAATTTGTAAGGTTTGAAGTAAAATAAAAACGATATTAAACATTTAATTCACCTTTTATTAGGAGCTAGCTTATTCTTTCTTAATATTTTTTGTCATACCCTAGTTTTGTAAAAAAGGTACCCTCGGAGCGCAGAAAAGTACCCTATGAGTGTGAAAAACGTACCCTTTGTTCCCTACTTTTCATCCCATAGGGACTGTGAGGTCTGATACCATAAACGATTTTACTTTAAATTATTTTTTTATTTACAGGACACTGCCGAAATTGGCTTCATCACACCTTCTCCAGCCCTAGCCTTAGTTGGGAGTCTGGTCCTTGGGTTTGGAGATGCCTGTTTTAATACGCAGATATATTCTCTTCTTGGCCTCCTCTACTCAACAGAAAGTGCACCAGCTTTTGCACTCTTCAAATTCTGCCAATCAGTAGCAGCTGCTGCCAGCTTTTTCTACAGCAGCCACTTCGGTTTACACATTCAGCTAGCAATTTTACTGCTAACACTATTCTTCGGAACTGCAGCCTTTTGCGTAGTCGATTTGAGAAATAAAAGAGTTAACGAGAATACTCTGTCTGTAATAGATACTACTCAAACTGATGAATCTAGCGTTAGTGAATGCACATAAATATTTATACATTTATTAGATATTTATAGGAATTGAATTATACGTTATATATCCAGTTATTATTCAATAAGTATACTTTTAACAGTATTAGATTCTTTGAAAAAAAGTAAAGCAAAAATGTCCTCTTTAAAAATTTGCTCAGATGCGACCCTCAATTTTGTTGTTATTGATCAATCTACTGTTAAAAATTGTATATTTATTAGATAATTGTTCTGCATACTACATGGATACTCATGTTTATTGTTTTAGGTTATCTTGAAATCAAGTGGAAGTGCGAGAATATTTAAGATTGTAATATGTTTATTTAAAGTACCCTAATAATTAGAATACTTTATCATTATTAGGGTGTGCCAAAAAATTAAGGTTTCGAATTTTGTATCACACTAGTGGTCAGATTGTTTGCGTGGTACGATTTGTATTTTAATTATTATCTATGCTGATTGTTAAAAATTGAGAACACGAACAATGTCAGTGTATATTTGAAAAGAATGAGTAGGCTGTTATTACCATCTATATCAATTTGACTGCTAGTGTGATATGAAATTCGCAACTTCACTTATTTTGGCACGCCTTGAATTAATTTATACTTTATATTGTTAAATGGCTAAAAGAAATATTCCACAATCTTTTGTTTATGTCATGAACGTGTAAGTACTTTCGCACAACGTATTAGTCTTTTTGGAGCAAAGATTGAACAGAAACTATAAACATGTAAATAGTTACAAAATGCATTTGCCAACGTCTAATCACACCAGAGAGAACCATAAATCTGAAAAGTGAAAAATACGATTATTATATTGTCACTTAGAATTCGAAAAATAGAAGATATGTAAATTGTAAAAATGTTACAATGTATTCCGTTTCCCACTAATGCACAACAAGTCTCATGTATAATATGCCATTAGATGCATGTAGTTTTACGTACATTATTTGGTATGTTTGTTTTAGAATTACGGGATTTCGCCGGGAGCGGGTACAATTTTGTAGAATGGCACCCGCTCACTGGGAGAAACTGCTATCTATCTATCTATCTATCTATAAAAACGACACTGGCTCCCATTTGAAAAGCGGCAAATCACACCTATGGCCACGTCTCATGTGTGTGTGTTTGTGTGAAAAAAATAATGAAGAAATAAATGTCAACTTGTACTAGTTATTAGCACTCGTTAAAAATAATATAAACTACTAAGCTGGTAGAAATGTGCAATGCCAAAAGGATTGAAACATATTAAGATGGGTAACAAATATTATACTCGATTTCAAATTAAATAATTCCGATGTTTATCATCACCGTGGACAATATCTTCTGTACATTATTTGCAGAATCAAAATATAAATAGTGTTTACATTTTTAATTGGAAAATATAAAGACTAGTACGTTGTTTTTAGTACTTTCAACATTCAAAATCCGTGCATTAATTTATTGTTTTTGTGTGCAATAGTAATGCCTGCAAAATATTAAGTGAAAACTATATATATGTTATATTCGACGCCTCCATTGAACATCAGTTCATCTGCTGACAGCGTCGTGTATGCCACTATTCCCTATGCGTATAGACAGCGCATAGTCTCATACACGGCGCTATCAGCAGATAGACTCTTATTGAATGAAGGCGCTGAATTATATTTCAATTATATTAAAAAATGATATAATTTATTTTACATTTATAATCGTTGTATCCCAAAACCACTTCTCTTTTATTGAATAACAGTCTTGTTTCATTAACAATAATAGCTACATTATGAAAAAATTATATTTTGGTTTATAAATTCGACGTCTCCATTCAGTATGAGTCTATAATGAGACTCTGTATATATTACCAATGCTCAATTATTTATTAATAATGTATATTATTAAATATTGTAACAAACTGTGATGAGCAGAATAGGACAAGTCATCGACATAATAGGTAAATTTAATGTTGTTGAAAGTGATGAGATTGGTGAAGGAAAATAAATTTATACAGATTTTTATTTCTGTTATTTTATTAAATTTCAATATGAAAGATCTTCGAACAATCGAACTTTTAAATAATTAGGTGTCGCTGAATTGAGGCCAAAAAGTTTGATTAGCAAAAGTTATACAGTTTCGAGGAAATAGATGCGGAAGTTGACAATCTCAGTGAAGCTGACCCAGGGTCGGTTTAAACTTCTTGCCGCCCCTGGGCAGCAGTGAACTTGCCCGCCCCCCCCGCCCCACCTTCTTTATTTTGGCCCCGTTGTTTAACTTTTGCATCAAAATATGTTCATAAGTTATTGGCAAATTGCGCGATTAAGTTGTCGAAGTCTGAAGAACGGAGTAACTCAGATTCGATACACAAAATTGCTAAGCTGTTAAGGCGATCTTCTGTCATTATGTAACGCAAATAGTTTTTTATTCTTTTCAAACAAGAAAACGATCTTTCTGCGCTACAGTTGGTCACGTATTTCACGATTAAAAAAAACCTAATAGATCTATTGCAAATATATTCAAATATGAATTTGACGATTTTTCTGTGATTTTCATGAAGGTTATATAAATCAATATATTTTTTCCGTGTATCTCCTTTTTGTTGAGAACATAAATTGAAAGCAGCATCAGTAAATTTAGATCAACTGATATAACGTGTACTTTTATTAAAACATACAAATTATCGTCAGAAAAATATGAAATATATACCTGTTACTGAATCTTCTAACGATTCGTTACTATCTTGGTATTTCTCAGCAGTTTCTGAATTGTTTTCTGTCAAACTTTCGCATACGTCATCGCGCTCTGTAAATATTCGAAATAATAATTTTGTACATAAGCCCGAAAACAGGAATTACACATGGACAGAAAAACCTATTGAAACATATTCACTCCCAGATAACAATGCGTGCGACGAACGTCACCCGCATTTCGTGATTCTCATGCAATGCGTGTGAGAACGCGTGCATCTCGCCAGCAATATATGATGGTCACTTAGCTGCGAGCGTTATGAGTCGCATTTCGCTAGCACGGAACATGGGAACATGCTGCGAGCTTTATGAGTCGCATTTCGTCATCATGAAGATGCGTGAAAATTAACTTCTATTTAAAAAATGTTTTAATCAATTGAATTTATTTTTCAACTTGTTTTTAAATTACATACATTGGTATAAATTAAAAAATTTCAATAATTCTAATCGCAAATAAATTTCATGTGAAATTTATTTTCTCTTTGCACTTTTAATTTGTAATATTCATCAAAATCACATAGAATTAATATATTTGTAAAACGCGCGGATCAGTGGCGCATCGTGTAATATATATTATCTCCGTCTCCATTCGTCAGGTTCGTTTTCCTTCTACACGACTGTCTACTGTTCACACACGCTATCAACTTGATGACGCCTGACCATCGTTGGTTTTTGTAAAAGTCAGTAAAAGTGTTTTCAGCAGCTTTTGGCATCTCTCGAAGAATTTTACTATCGTGTTTGTCGTGGCAGTGTTCACAGATTGTGGGAGCTGGCGGCCCCCACCACGACTCCCGTGTGGCAGCAACACACGTAAACGCCGCGTGTCGGTGTGTCCCCACTCCGTCACTTGATTCCACGCTCCCCGGCAACGAAAATTTGTCGGTTCGGATGATTTCACTGTCTCCTTCGTGCTCTTTCGTTTGATTTCGGTGGCGGCTTCGGGTCAGCCACGAAGATGGGTTCGGCGTTGAAGCCGAGGATGCACGATTCTTAACTTGTAATTTCTCATTCTCGGCGACTCGTGTGACGGTCTAGTAAATTACACTCTTTTTAACTTGAATATAAGATACGTTTGTTTATTTGACCGAAAGATATACAGAGTGACCTGTTCGTAGACAGGGCGCAAGGACTACTGAGGCCCCGAGGGCCTTGTGTAGGCGTCGCAGACTACCCTTAGCTAGAATCTATGAGAGGGGAGAGTGGTGAAGTACAAGTATTACACCCCCTTCGTTAGACTCGTTTTGCTCCTGAAAAACGCAATTTAACGACCTTAGGTGCTACTAACGGCTCACTATTTTCAATTTCATGTGCAGGAGGAGCCTGCGGAACGTAGGTAACAATAGTTGGCGTTGGGGCTGCGTTATTATTTATGTTGTTCGTTGTACAAAATAGGTTGAGACAGACTTTCGGTAGACATTTTTGTACCAGATCGCAGAATCCGCATTTATACATGGAGAATAAGGTTATTATTACTAACGCAACATAACCTAAGTACGTAAGAATTTCTGTGGTGGTTTCAGTCCATGTTCGTGTTCGCCGTTCATTTCTGACTCTATTTAAAACATCATCAATATCATCTAATGTTCTACCTGCTTGCAGTAATTGCTCATTATCAATCTGTATTTGGATTGGTAGTAGTTTATCGTTGAGTAAATCTAGATCGTTACTGGTATACGGAACAGAAATATTTTTTGTATAATAGATGTGTTTGTTCAGTTCTTTACTTTTTTTCAACTTAACTATGGCACCTTCGGTAGTTAAAATACAATTGCTCTCTGACGATAGAAGTGATGCCTCGTTAATTTTAATATCTTTAATTATTCCTTCGCAGTTAGTTGTCAAGTCGATAGATTTTTCAGGAACTATAATATATCCTTGACTTTCTGCTAAACTAATAAAAACTAAGTAATCGATTTTGAGAACGGATATTTCACATGTTGATAAATCTAGTGTTTTAATGCTATTACGGATAATTTGGTTTTCGCAACTGTGTGTATCGGCTAACAAGTAAGTTGGATGAGAACGTTGACAAATTTTGATTTTTTCGAGTAGCTTGCACTTGAATATTTCTTTTTCACTAGTAGGGACGTACACGGTTTTTGGATTATTCAAAAAAATGAACTGTTCCTTCGGGACGGGTATAAGGAATTGATTGCCATGTTGCTTCGGTATCGGGATTAAATGTTGGATTTTATATTCGTCAATTTCAAATAGTGGTATGTTAACTGAGTACAACAATTTCCTGTTATTCAAACCAATGCTTATTTCAGATATGTCGATAATATGTTGATAATTTACTTCTTTCAGTGGCAAAGCATACTTTACGTTAAATTTATCCTCAAAATTTTTAAGGGATTCTATGAGCAATGTTGGTGTTAAAATTTGCGGATGTACTATGCCATTTTTACCGTCGTTAATCGAATTTATTAACAGTGTGATATCTTCGTTTAACTCATCTATAAGCAAAGTCATGACTATTATCTGATTTGAAATAAACAAATTTTTTGTGTTATCATTTATTCGAGTGCTCATTTGATTCAACCGCTCGGAGTTTTTTTGGTTATGTACAAAAAGTAATTCACCATCATAAGAGCCAGAATTTAAAATCATTCTTATTACCTGCGTTTGGTTTTGGAGACTGGAAGCTAACTTTTTGTTTTCTAAGTAAAGTTTGTCTAATTCATGATCAACATACGTCAAATCAGATTCTGTCAAAGTCCCGAACAGTGTCTTAGATATGCTACCTATTGCATTAATCAATCCTCTTTTTCTATTATGTGTTCCACCTAACAGCTTATATAAAAGGCTACGCTGAATACCTAGTCGCTTCATCCTACCGCTGATGATACTCAACTCAAATTGTTCAGTGCAATTTAAACACATGTTAATTGTTGATTCATAGTGTCCCATCAGGTTATTAAACCTAGTATTAACATTGTCTACGTCGACCGATACATATAAGTGCCAATTTTCGTGGTATAACCTAGCGTCGCCTAAATCTTCCGCAAAAATAGTGACATTATGGAGTGGAGTCACTACGAGGCAGGAAATGGAGGAGATGAGTGAAAGGATGACCCAGGCAGTCCGCATTCTGAAAACATGAGTTTATTGATAGTATGGTTTCAGACGATTTGCATGAATTATGAGGTATTTATTTTCAAAAAGAATTTCGTAATTAGTTTGGGTGGAACGCCGTACTACTGTTGCTGGACCCAACCATTCTGAGTCTAACTTGTTTCTTTTAGTTTCGTTATGGACAAGTACAAGATCTCCGGCACCGAAAATAGGATTAAAAATGACAATATTCGAATCCTGTAATTTCTTTAATCTCTCATGTGTCCTCTGGATTGATTCTTTTCCTTTTGCTAGATAGGCTTCATGCCGCTTCTTCCACATATCCAAGAGTTCTTGATGGTTTAAAGAACTGGTGGTGGCAAGAATCGAAGGCAAGTTTGCTATTCTTCCGAAGGTCATCTCGAAAGGTGTTAACCCAGTGCTTTCATGAACTGCTACATTATAAGCCAAACAAGTAAGCTTGAGGTTCAAGTCCCATTCAGTTTGATTATCGGCGATAAAGGTTTTTAACAAATCCTTCACCGTTGCATGGGTTCTCTCTAATGCTCCATTCGCCTGAGGGTGAAAGGTTGTAGTTTTTATGTGTCTAATTCTAAATAGATTTTCAAATTTTTGGACCAATTCTGATACGAAGTTTGCTCCTTGATCAGTCAGAATCTGTTTCGGAGAAGAAAATATGTATATGTAGTGATCCATCAGTTGTGTTATGATTGACTCACTGCTAGTTTCTTTGAGCGGTATTAGAACGAGATACTTTGTTAATACATCTTGGATAGAGAGTATATACTCGTGTCCAGATTGTGTTATAGGCAGTGGTCCAAAAATGTCCATTGCAATTTTATCGTTAGGTGCCACTGGCACATCGGGAATTGCTGCTTCGATTTTCGGCCTAATACGTGTCAATTTCTCTCTTTGACAGATGTCACATTTCTTAATAAAGTCGATGACTTCATTCTCCATATTATCCCAAGAGATAATTTCCCTGAGTCGCTTTATGGTTTTGTTTTCTCCAAAGTGACCTGATCCGATGTTTCCATGTGCTTCAGACAGAAGGTTTTGTTTGTCTTCTCTCGTTAACTCTTTGTTTGGTCGATCACATACAAAGAATGCATGTTCTGGGAATTTTTTATGAAGAAGAAAGTTGAGCATGTCGTGCAATCGCACTTTTTCAGTGTTTATTATTAGAGGGTCTTCCATGTGAAATTTGAAGATTTTCCAGTTCTTGCGGTTTGTGAAATCCTTGATTTTCTTATAAAGCAGTTTAATCCAGTCTTCTTCTTGATAATCAGGGAGTTGGATTCGTAAAAGGGAAAACAGATTCTGTTTGCTCACTTTTATCCAGTTTTTTCCGTTAGCGACAGGTTTTGTCTTAACTTTATTAGGGAATCGATTTCTTTTCCATGCCCTATATTCTTCAACTACTTCTTTTTCGTCCTTGGGTTCATCGGATCTAAGCTGCATGGGTTCCACTTCAGCATTTTCGCTGTCCGTTTCAGAAGGTTCGTATTCGGTGCTCATGTCCGGAACTTCTATTGCATTTCCTTCTTCACCGTCTCCTTCACGTGTTGGATACATACGCGACAATGCATCGGCGGCTGTATTTTCTTTCCCTTTTATATATTCGACTACATATTGGTAACCTTCAAGGCGAAGTCTCCATCTGAGTAGTTTAGACGCTGGATCTTTAATATTAAAGAGCCATTTCAGGGCCTGATGATCTGTTTGGATTATGAACTTTCTTCCTAACAGGTATTGCCTTAATCGTTTGACTGCCCAGACTATAGCAAGCAGTTCCTTTTGTGTTGTGTCGTAATTCATTTCAGGTTTATTGAGTGTCCTAGAAATGTAACAGCAGGGATGACCTTCTTGAGAAAGGATGGCCCCGAGACCTACATTTGAAGCATCTGTTGTTAAAACAAATTGCTTTTTGTAATCAGGGTATCTCAACACTGGCGATGAGCATAAGCAGTTCTTTAGATCTCCGAAGGCTCTCTCGCAAGCTGATGTCCATTGAAAAGGGTGATTTTCTTTTGTAAGGTCAATGAGTGGCTTAGCCCTCGTGGAAAAGTTCTTAATAAATTTTCGATAATACCCGGCGAGTCCCAGAAACGATTTCACCTGTTTTGGATTTATGGGTGTTTTAAAGTCCCTTACCGCTTGAATCTTATTGGGATTCGGTTTTACCCCTTCTGCTGTGATCACGTGACCCAGATATTCCAACTCTGGTCTGAGATACTCACATTTATCAGGCTGCAACTTCAATCCCGTTTGTCGCAGCCTTTCGAAGAGTATGAGGAGGTTCTCATTGTGTTCCTTGAGGCTTGATCCGAAAACGACGATGTCGTCAAGGTAAACAAAGCATATGTTTCCTACCAAACCTCTAAGAGCTGTGTCCATCATCCTCTGGAAGGTTGCCGGCGAATTCTTAAGACCGAATGGCAATCTCTCGAATTCGAAATGACCTTGCTGTGTACTGAAGCCTGTATATTTTTTTGATTCTGGATCCATAGGTATCTGATGGAATCCGGAGCTTAAATCAAATGCTGAAAAGAACTTCGCCTTTCCTAAGTGGTCGAGTATACCATCAATTATTGGTAGCGGGTATGCGTCTAGGTCAGTTCTTTCGTTTAGCTTCCTGAAATCTATAACAATGCGCCATTTTTTCTTTCCAGAAGCATCGGCTTTCTTCGGAACGACCCACAATGGTGAGTTGAAAGGTGATTTGGACATAGAGATTACTCGCTTGTTCAGCATCTCTTTCACTTGACGATTAATTTCAGCTTTATGGCATTCTGGTTGGCGATATGAAGGAATGTTAATGGGTCTCTGGTCTTTTAAGATAATTTCGTGTTTTGCTAAATTTGTGCATGGGAGAGGATCTCCTTCTAAGGTAAAAGTATCGTGATAACTTTGGACAATTTTGTTTATTCCTTCTCGGTGTTTTTCTTCAATATGCGAGAGTCTTGTGTTTGCTCTAAGAAGTTCTAATCTCTTGGCTAATTCCTTTGACGTAATATAATGTACCCTCTCTTCGCTTTCGGGTTGAACATATATGTACTTGGGTTGAATTTCCGTGGTTGAAAGCGTTATCATTTGTTCTGTTTGATTAGAAATCGGAATTCGTAATTCATGGTTCTGAATTCTGTAGATTGAGTCTGGAATATGTGGATGATCTGTAATTAGCATATGCCCTTGTTTCTTTTCTACTTGCATGGTAATTATTTTAATCGAGCTTTTTGGTACAAATATCCCGTCATCGTGCAATTCATGTTTAAAATTGTCCAATTGTAGATGAGTGTTTGAAAGGCTAAATTTATAACTATACATGAATGGAACCCCGATGATTCCATCTTCGGGTAGTGGAAAATCATTTGGTACAATGACGAACACATGCTCTTTTCCCTGAAATTTTAATTTTGTTATTTCATTTGTTCGGTGTTGGTCATTTCCCATAAAGAACACTTTGCTAGATTTTTCACGTGGATGATTAGAATGAACAAGCTCATCCTTGATTAGGTTGAGTGAGGATCCACTGTCCACTAAAAGTCTTCCCGTTCTGTTTGTGCCATGTAAGTTTGCTCTAATTGAGAATAGTCTTCCTGATATTGCGGAGACTCTATCTCTGTTGACAGTTGGTCCTCTTGATAGTCCAGAACGTTTTCTGTGAGTTCTCCCTCCACCTGTAAATTGTGAACACGATTCGGTGGGCGGGATGTTGAGTGTCCTATCGGAAAATTTCGGTCTTTGCTATAGCATTGGGATTCGTTGTGTCCCAATCTTTTACAGATTTTACAAAACATTTGAAGTCTCTGTTGTAAAGGCAGAGAGTGATTTGGAGGGTTGTCAATGCTTGGGTACTTTGAAGCGGACGGGGCATGTTGGAATGCTGACCTAGGTTGAGCAAACGTCGGTTTTGTCAGGGGTTTGTTACCGGGTGGTCTAACATTTGAGTATCTACTGTGATGCTTTTCCCTATACCAAACCTCGGATTCTAGGGCTTCCTGCTGTGCTTCGTTCAAAGTATTCGGTCGCAGAGGACGAACTTGTGCGCCGATTTCATTCTTCAAGTTCATTATGTATTTTTTTATTGCCGATTTCTCCTCTATTTGAATTGCTAAACGTCGCGAGGTTGGGTTCGATTGTTCGTTTTGGACCGCGTAAATGAGTTCATTATAATGTTGTCGGAACCGCATATTATAATTTTGAACGGTTTCCATGCCTGTTTGCTTGACGGATTCAAGTTTTGACCGACTCAACTCAACTGAACTTATTATACCTACATTTTGTCTCAAAGCGGAGAACAACTGATCGTAATCATCTATTGAGCTGAAGCGGATAGCGCGTTTTGCTTGATCTTTAATTTTTTCGGCTATGATGAAATCCAAAAGTAAATCCGGTTGCGAACATCTCAATTTCGCACGTTTAACTGACTTAATAAAGTCCTCGACACCGACATCATCACGTCCTCTCAATTCTTCGACGGTTCTGATGATATCCTTCGCAGGAATGGACGTTGTCGCGGGAAAGGATGTTGCCTGTAAACGAGACGCTTGAGAATTCGCGAAATTTCTTTGCCGAGTCGGGGATGGAGAGCTGCTACTAGACTCTCGACGTTGAACACGATTTATTCGCACGCTTTCCTGAGGATGTTGGGATACTGCTGGTGCGTTTTGCCTGTGATTTTCACCCTGTTCCGTTCGATTATTTTCAAGTGGGGGAAGAGATGAATTTTCTAATTTTTTGGCATCGAGATTTTCGCAAGGGGGATCTTTTTGTGAATTACTTGCTTGCGGAGGAAGGGACGGAGTTTCGGGTTTTGATGAATACCCATTTTCGCATGAGGTATTTTTTTCTCTAGTGTTGTGACCAGAGCTCTCATCTTCTGTTAACAGCAAATTCCCCTGTTTAGCAATATATTCTATTTCTCGTGCGCGCTGAGCATTTTCACTATTTAAAATTCGTAATGCATCTTGAATTTGCTTTTGGGAAGTTTCCATATTAATCAATTTATCGATGATAAATTTCATGGGGTCATCCATCATTGTGGGTACTTCCTGCGAACCGGACCCTAAATCTTCGCTAGACATTTCCCGAGCCGTGAGGAAAGGATTAGAATCGGGATTAAGATTGGCTACAAATCCTTCACTTGTTTCTGATTCTTCCGTCGAGTATTCTACTAAGTTCTTTCTATAAGCTGAGAACGCCAGTGTGAGGTAGTGTTCCTATCGTAAAATTCTAAACTTGTTCGTTCGGATGACGACGCAAATTATTTAAAAAAAAATATTTTTTTTTTTGATTTTATAATCTAAACGTAAACGTTTGTTGAAGGAAGAAGCCGCGTATTGCTTCTTACTATTTTCGAATAATTACAATTTTCATCTAACTTACGCAACAAGAGTTTGAGAGACGCTGGCGCAGTTGAGAATCGATGGTAGGCTGGCTGACGTTGGCAGGATCAGGCGGGATGCTGCAGCTCCGTAGGCTGACAGCTGGCCGGAAAATCGGGAAATTCTTTGCCTCCCGCGGTGTCTCCCTTGAAGAGTGACGTCGCTCCTTTCTTAAGAGTCACTAGTACGTTCACTTAATTTGTACTATTAGCGTGATCTCACTTGCGCTTTCTTTAAAAACCTCGTAGGTTTTCACAAATATGGGACTATAATTCCACAATTCACAAAACTTCACTTAAATGAATTAACTGCACAGATTCTTTATTATCCCCGAAGAAGGTCGTATCGATCAAAGGGATCGTGGCCAGGATCGCCAAAATTATGTGACGGTCTAGTAAATTACACTCTTTTTAACTTGAATATAAGATA